>JALLBK010000055.1:0-55054 GCA_036940085.1 Discostella pseudostelligera
GACTAAAATCAGAAACAATTAATTGTTTTCAGTTCCAATATTAGCTTGTGTGAGGAAGGAGAATGTCGATGAAAAGAAACCATCAGCTAAAATGCTACCACTATGGGTTAACATCCCATACAAGATTCTGTCATTCATTCATTGAATGGTATTACTATGTGAGTTGTCCGGGTGTGGAATAGAGTCCATTGTTGCAAAAGGCCCAAGTATTGTAAAGGGTTGGAGTCTATGATTGTTTCATTGCTGCTTTGTGCGATGAATATGAATAATAGTCTATCATGATCAATCAGAAAAGGCTCATACCACAAATGATCATAGTGTTAGTTATGCTGGCACGGTGTCTTGAGTGGAGATGATGGATACTTAGTTGAGATTGCGCAGAACAAAATTTTGTATTCATATTGTAGGAACATGTAGGAATGATCCAATGTAGAATTATGGAGAATGATGTGCATTTTAAGAACTTTTATATTTCTTCCATCGTTCATCTTCTATGCTATTCCGAATGTCCCATTCTTCCAAATAGAATTTGTCATCGCTTATTTCCGAAAGCAACCAATGAATGTATGCCGGTCGTTCTAATTGACCAGCCTCATGGAGTGTTCGAAACTTGGTGTGTGTCGGGAAGTGGGCGGGATCACCATCATATCCTTGAACTTCAGCCTGCATATTGGTATCCAGAGAATAATGGATGATTTGAATTTGGATATTTCTGCTCTAGTACTACTGCTGACAATGGTGCAATGGATCAAGGTGTCGGGATCGGTACTCATGCACATATGGTGTTAGCGGGGTTTTAGTTCAATGCTTTCCTGTACCATTGTTGGAACAACTGGTGGATGATGGATTCTAAAGTATAGGTAGGCATGGGCACAGAGAGATAGGAGTACCCCTATAACCCTTTAACTGTGAGGAAGACGAGAATAGTCATCAACAATATGCAAAGCCATGGAAGTACCCGCAGCTCCTCCTCTCAAATGTTTCATGCTGTGTCAGAAGTGAACTCAGTCTCTTGTAGGAGGTAGTATGTGCCTATTGATGTACGCTACTTACGGTATGATAGTATCACCAAGCGGAGAGTGAGTGTCTCGTTATTATTTTATACAGCTAGTAAATTCTTCAACACAGAAGACTCAAATATGTCATTTGTCATAGGCTACTCGTACATCCTCGGCGATTGCATGTACTGCTGTCCATTATCCATTCCGAATTGCAGCCGTGGCTGGTTATGCTGCTGCTCCAGGTGTTGTTGTTGCTGTTGGTACGCATAAGCATTTGGACCAAAACTATTTAGGCCCATCGATTGTGGAAGCATGTTTTGTCCATCAACGCCGTTGTAATGTTGGGCCATATTCGTATTTGGATAGCCGGTAGTATCATTCACAACATTGTAACCACCACTCCCATCCACGCGACCTCGAGCTTCCATTCCTTGACACCCTGTGTGTTGAGTATGACCATATCCACCCACGGCTGGGCTTCCCATTACTGGCACCTGGTATTGGCAAGGAGTAACCATTGTCTGGTTATATCGATCAGGCTCCTGTTGCTGCTCCATGCCAGCATATCGATCCCGTTTGTCATCTGCACTCACAACTGATAGATTGCTGTTTATTTGGGGCAAACCACCGGATATACTTGGTTGCCCCCCAACTCCGTATCGAGGAAATTCCGGTTGTTTCGCCCATTGACCACCATCGCCATTGATTGTTTGATAATAGTTACCTTGGGGAGGACTTTTCGCCGTGCTATATCTTTGAGGGCTAAGTGGCGCAGGGGAGTGATTAGTCTGGAACCCAACTCCTTGCGGACTATGACTCGAGGGGCTCAAGGGATGGAATCCACCACTGCTTTGGAATGGTGATACGGTTTGCTGTTGCTGCTGATAATTACCTTGCCCTGGTGGATGCATTGCATGCTGTTGCTGGATATTATGGATTTGCAACTGATCAATACTCCCAGTTAAAGGACGAGCCGTAGTCTCCACGGTGTCTACAACTGAATCTCTCCAATTTGTTGGTAGATCATCGACTTCAGTATTCACGACGACAGTGATTTCCGGATTGTTCAACGCATCTTCTCTGCCTGTTGGGAAATGACACTGATTAGCTGCATTCGCGACGCCCCAGAGCGGATTATTGACCATTGTATTCCTGAATAAATTCTTCATCTTGGAGGAGATGGAGCCGTCTGTGACAGTTCCATCTTCTTCGCTTCGTACTTTACTCACGTTTGAGCTCATGACAGATTTGGTGTTTATGCTGATATTATCCTCGGCCTCGGTGACGCTTGCAACGACCTCTTTATGTTGTGCAGCGGAAGTATTATTCAACTTCGAAAGTGTTTTCTTCTGACCGCTCTTATGAACGTGACTACGTCTGTCCGCTCCCGATACTGTTTGTTTTGCCAAGGAGGTAGACTTTGCTCTGTTTTTGTCTGCCCAAGACACAGACTTGCTATGCTTCATAATATCGTCGCCTTCCTTCTGGCTCAAACTCGCACTTGCACTTTTAGACACGGTGTCGAATGTGTCCACATGAGGCGTGAATTCACGCGCCGCTGTTTTAGAAATCATATCATCTTTCTGGGTGGGCGAGTGATAGCCGCGGCCGACAATATCGAATGTGTCTACACGATGCTTGGATGCACGTGCCACTGGTTTAGAAACCATATTGACTTTCTGGGTGGATGAGTGATAGCCACGGCCGACATAATCACTCTGAATGCTGTCACCGCCGGCCACCATGCTACTGTCCCCAATGCTACTGTCGCTATCCACTGCGCAACAATTTCCGCTGCCGGTGAAAAAATTCCGACAAGAAAATTGTATCTCATCTTCTTCATAATCAACTTGATTTGAATGCTTACTGGTCTTTTTCTTCTCCTCCTTTGCTCCTTCGTTTTTGGTACCCACCGGAAACAACGCATCATCCAAAGCATCCAAGAAACTGTCCATGTTGAGAGTATCAAAAATGTCTATTTCGCTGGCAACTGAATCTTTATCATCAGCCTCCCTCCGATCTTTAATGTAATAGGACGCCCTCGGATGATGCACCCTTTCTGAGCCATAGCTGTCCAAATCATCATACGTGGAAGTATAAGTAGAATCAGTGACGGTAGTCTCAGAGCTATATTTCGTAACAAGCTGTGGGGCTTCCCCTTCTTTTGCCGCAGTGAAAGCATTTGCGGCCGGTGATGAGTTACTCGCTATGTCGTCCTGTCGTTCGTCTGCATCGCCGCCATTGGAATGAACAATTTCAGCATTTGCCACGTCCTGATTTTTAGTTGAGGGAACAACCTCAACCTCGTCGCGGCTGTCCTCGATTGCTAGATTGACCACAGCACCATTTTCGTTGCCATACGCGACCTGTTGTGTCGACTTCTCCTCGATTACGGACTTCATCTTCTTATCTTTGCCACTCTTCATCTTTTTGCGGAATTTAGAGAGCAGTCCCACCCTTTCTCCGGCGCCGGCGTTCCTAGGAATCAATGGCGGCAATCCTCCAGACCTGCTCTTTCTTGCCCCTATCTTCGTCCCCGCCAACGACTGTAGCTGTAGACTAATACTCGCCGTCGATGTGGCGTCATCACCTCTACTTTCCGAATTCGCGCCGCTGTCGCCACCGGATGTTTCCTCCCCAGCTATTGTCGGCGAACCCTGCATCATCTCCTTGAGCACACTACGAGCAACCTCCCTGGCAGCGGCAGCTGCATCGGCTTGTGTTCCGCCGTTACATATGACCTCCTTGGCCTTCGCCACTGCCGCCTCGGTGGCCCTGGCGGTGGCTTCATCTGTCGTGGCACTGACGGGTTTCGCTCCTCCCTCGGCGCTCATTGGCATCGATGGCGATGACGACTTGGGGCTTGCGGCGCCGCTGTTCGTTTTCGATTTTAGTAGCATGGCTTGGAGGACGGTCTTTTCTGCAATATTGCTAATTGGGATAGACCCTCTCATATCTCAATTGGAAATACTCACCCACCAAGTGGAAAACAATATCATCCAATCATGAACAGCATGCAAGGAAAGCAGAGTGTCGGCGAGAAGTTGAATTCGATTTGAGTGCCATAGTAGCCTCGAACGGACGACCGTTGAGCGTTAGGCAGTGCCTTTCTTCCTTCTTCTTTCTCCTAACCTACGAGTTCCACCGTGACTTTCGCCAATTGCATGTGTTACTCAAGCGAGAGTTAAGTTGTGCGAAAGGCGGGAAAGTTCCCGCCAAAGCTTTATTCTTCCTCACCCTCTCACAGATTTGGCTTCGCAACCATGACCATTGATGAAGATGACCTCTCACAGATTTGGCTTAGCAAACATGATGAAGATAACTTGTAGTACCTCCTAGTACTAAATGTTGTAAATAAACACGGGAACAAGAAAGTAGTAGGAGCTAGGCCGCTTCCGCAAGCCCTTGCCAGGAATAGTAATCTCATTCACAATTCGCACATATGAAATGTGTCGACCAATGAATTGCAACTTTTTTCTGTTAGGATGACAATGGCGGCTAATGGCGAACAAGGCGCCGTCGATGGTGGTGCAGATCCAAGGGTCGGCGGTGGATCGAGTGTTTGGATTACAATGAAGACGGCGAGGAGAAAATTGAACACTGCCAAGAATTCGACAAAGACGAGGGTACCGAATCTTGCCCAGGCAAATGCCAGCGCTGTGACATCCTCTGCATTAGAAGGTCGCGATGATTCCGAATCATCCCGTAAGAAACCATGGTCCATCTTTGAAAGAAAGACAAATCGAAAGTCCAAAACACCTGACAGACGCGGTAACTTGAATAAAACTGTCGAAGATCAAGTCAAACAAGTTCGATTTGACTTTGTGGAGAGAGTTGCAAGCAGCTCAGATAGCGACGATATCATATCATACTATGATGACTCGATATTCGATCCAGAGGTTGAGACTGGGGCTGGCTGTGAGGGGTGTGCGCTTGAAATGTTGTATCAGCCTGAAAATCTGCCAGGTATTTACAAAGGTGACATGAGCGATATAGTCGAAAGCATGCCCACGTCACATCGAGAGGTGTATCCAGAATCGATGGTACACGATGCGGGCATCCTAGACGAGTTTCTAGACATGTGCGATTCCAAGGATAGTGAGTGTGAAAGAGTCAAAGTGGGGATTTCTAATTCTCTCGCATTATTGTGGAAGTCTTACAAATATATGGTAGGAATTTGTGCTTCAATGAACCTCGACTGGTGCTTCCCTGACAGTGTCAATTTTGAGCCCAAACGGGCACCAACTAAAGTTCCTGAAACACATCATGTCGAAGGTCGTGATGAAATTGAATCCTCATATGATGATCTTGGTATACCCGCAATTCCGAGCCTGGAGAGTTTAATGGGCGCCGTGGATGATGCGCTGTTTCCAGTGGATACACAAACGAGAGGCGAGCAAGAGGAGACAGGCAAAAGGAGATCAACTACTTCTAACGAGGGTGCCACCACCACAAACATTCAGAACATGATCAGCTCAAAGTATAACATGGACTCCAGCGCCAACAAGGATGAATCCGCAACGAGCGCAGTGTTGAAGAACGTCATTCGTACCAATGACCCTAACCATCATTGGCTTTTCAGAATTATGGAACAAGTCAAGGATAAAGTGAGCGAAAAGATAATTGATAAAGGCTCTCTCGCCAAAGGCAATGCCGGGAAAGTGAGCAAAGCAGATGGATCCGGCTCTTCTACAATGAGGAACATGAATGCAACCGCCAATCATCTGCTGTTGGGCGGCGCGCCGAAGATAGGAAATTCAGTTGAGCCCTCCGAACGTGTACCGAAAACCGTATTCGCATCTGATATCGGACAAAGTGTCAATTCAAGTTGGAGAGACGCTGTTGCAGACACTGTGGAGACAATGCCTCGTTCTGATACGCAGAAAGAGCAAGATATTTATCAATCAGGTTATAACCAACGGCAAAAAAACATAGCCCCATACTATCAAAGCAGTGGCCACTTCACTCCAGTGAGCCCCGTAAGTCACTCTTCTCAAGGAGTTGGCCGCCAATACAATTACGATCCAGGACAACTCAGTCCATACGGCAACAACCCGATGAGCAATCCTACCCATATGGAAATGTTCACAAGAGAGCAGCAAAATCAGCATCCACCCGTTCCCGTGACGTCAAGACTGCCTTCAGGTGTTCCAACCATCAACAGAAACTTATCGGAGGTGAGCGAAGATGAGAAACGAGATCGTTATGCTGGCACGGAACAGCAGCTAACAATGGCCGAGCAATATGATCCGATGTTGGGTGTTCCTGGTCACCAACAATTGGGCTATCCACGGACGATGATGGAGAATATCAATGCTTATCACATGATGCATCAGAGGCCACAACACCATCCGCAACCGCACCTGCATGTACAGTACGAACAGTTTGGACGCATCATCAGTAGACAGCAGCAGTATCAGCAAATGCAAATTCAACAGCAGCAGTATCATCAGATGCAACTACATTCTCCTACTACGATGGAGAATATCAATGCTTATCACATGATGCATCAGGGGCAACAACAACATCCACAACCGCACTTGCATGTACAGTATGATCAATCTGGATGAATCATCAGTGGACAACGGCAATGTCAGCAAATGCACAGCAGCTATGTCATCAGATTTAATTACAATTGTAAAGTAAACAACTCGACTCTTGGTTCAGCCGACATCAGGACACAACAAAACATTCACGGCTCACAAAATAATAGACTACCGCAGAGAGAGAGAGCCCTTGCAGCAAAACTTTATGGACACACATACATTCTCTCCATCGTCCAAACATTAGTATCTCTCAATAGAGTGCTTATTGACTAGATGCCGTGGAATTAGAAGAAAAACCATTCATCAACCCCTTTCCCGGCGAATGCATCTTACTACTCGGACTACGAATCTCCGACGGCAATGCAAACTCTCCACTCCACATCTTCGGTCCCGTCTCGGAAGCTGAACTCAAGTTGGGTTCATCCATATGTTGATTTTCATGCGCCAATGCAATACGGAGTGGACCACGCTTGCTGGAATTCACGGCAATGGTCAATGGAGGACAATTCGATGGCATAAAGTACGACCGGCCAGGACGCATCACGAGACGTTGTCCATCATCATTGTCGGTATTGCCCGATCCTTCAATGACAATGAAAATGGCAGGCACTGGCAGACGGGGCAATGTTAGGTCTTCACCCGGATTGCAGGTAATGACCATCACCTCAAACTCTCCCGTGGGGGGAGTGTATCTCATGATCCGATCATCGCCATACGCCGGCGTCCCCGCATTAATGGTCGGCCCACCCTGGGAATACGTGAGCATGTTCACGAGATTATCCACATCTTTGAACTTGGGTGTCAGACCCGCCCGGACAACATTGTCGCTGCACGCCATGCATTCGATAATTTCTCCGGCCACGTAGGCATGTGGTTCATTGGCTGCCATGTAGAAACTCTCCCCGGGAGCGATTAGGAGATAATTGAGTAGGAAGGGTGCCATGGCCCCCGTATCTCCAGGGAATTGTTGCGCCAATCGCAAAATGGCACGAGCACACTTTCGTTCCCAGGGTGGTTCTTCATGGGGATGGACATGATCACAACTCTGCTCCTTTTGCAATCGCTTCAACAATTTCTTAAGTTGTTCCATGGATACATCGGCAGGACAACTCATAAAGCTGTGAAATAGTCCTCGCAATGCCTCCCTTTTATCCTGTTCGTCCTCGCTGCAGAGAAAGACACGTAGCTTGGCCTCATTCGAAATACATGCAGCAAATTCGGGATGTTTCTTTATCAAGATGGCAATCTCCTCAATACGACGAAAGCCACACATGGCCTCGAAGGGAGTTAATGCCACGGCCAATTCAGGCTTGTGATTCTCATCGACGTAATTGGTAGGATCATTGCGATGTAGGACGCGTGCAAGAGATTTGCAAGGATGGGCCTGGATGCTCAATGCTTTGCCGGCGGATAGTACCTTGAAGAGGAAGGGCAAATGTCCGCCAACAGTTTGTTCCAACGTTATACCGTCGCGAATGGTCGAGGGGCCAGAGGGATGGGTGCCAAGCCATAATTCCGCATATGGTTCGTCAGGGTCGACTTCGTCAATGACTCCACTTTCGAGGGCGAAGCGGGCTACGCGACTGTCGAGACCGCGAATGCCCCAGGCGTAGTCTTTGATGACGGGGCGAAGGGGCAGGATGTTGCTTTTGGAGTCGGTGGAGTAGGTAGTTTGGGAGGCCATGGTTGATTAGTTGCGAAGTGGCTGATCAATTATTAGGAGTATTAATATTAATTCATTCATTTACGAACCTTTTCATTTCATTTTTTCGTTGGTCGGTGCAGCCACCATGGTTGTTGAGTATCGAGAAAGCGGAAAGAAGATTGAGAAAGAGGAAAGCAAGAGGAAAGCAAGAGGAAAGCAAATCGAGAAAGACCCTTCCCGCCAAATTTTGTATACGTTGGAGCTCATACTCTACGAGTTGGCACCCATTTTGCCTTTCTCAAATCTACGTACGAGCTGGTACATTGGCACAGATTAGTGTTCAGTCAAAAATTAAAGTTCGATCTGATAGTTTGATAATAGGAAAACTATATATGGGAAGAAGCGTCTTTTTCAGCGCTTTCCAACAAGCTATCAAACGTCCAAATTGAGTTAGTGTAGCCCTTAATCCAAAAATTTAAATATTTTTCACGAGTTTTTCGGAACAGAGGGAGTACTTTCTAATACTAATTCTAATTCTAATTCTATCCAGATCGGGCACAATTCGGACACATTGTCAACCCCCGGTTTTGGCCCCCAAAAATCCAAATCTTCCCCCCGAATCCGTATTTCAAATCGAGTGCACCATGGCCTTTGCACCCCTCCGCCGCTGTTGACATACCTAGTTTTCCCTATCAACGAATCCAATTCCAAATCTCACCATGGCCCCACCAACCGAGTCATCCAATGAAACAGAGTTGACGGAAGTCGAGATCCCCGCCACTGAAACGACTGACGACGGAAAGGAAGAGATCATGGCAGCCCCCCAAGCGCAGGAGATAGCAGATGAAGACGATGCAGCAGCGGCGGCTTCGGCTTCGGCTTCTTCAGCGGCGTCGTCATCGGCAGCTCCCGATCTGACAGTAGTGCACGACGGGGTAGACGGAGGAGAAGACATGGAATACGTCAAATTATCTCCCCTAGATGTGGAAAATCAACGTCGCAATCTGAAAGATATGCTCTTGAATAATTCTGCCGCACCTACGCTTCCGGTTTCTACCAAAACAGAAGTCAACGACCACGACGAGGCACAACAACGCCGCCAGCATCAGGAGCACCGTTCGGCACTCCATCAAGATGAATATGATGCCCACTACAACATCCAAGAGGAAAACTACGATCCTCACTATCATGAATCAGCTCTGGAACCTAATCACACATCCAGTTGTATTGGTATTGGTGGCGATGGTGGTGCACCCAAGCCCTTCATGGGCCGACAAAAACATCATCTCCTCGCCAATTCGGGAGGACGAGGAGGACGGCATTCCCATCCACGCAAATCCCCCTATAAGAGTGAGGTGGCGCGTCTACGGCATGCTCAGCTGGAACGAGAGGCCCAACAGAAGGGTATTGCACCCCTCCCCTTCGGTATCAAGGACACCACTGCCCCACCCGACACCGCCTACTTCTCCAAACAATCTGCCAAATTGAAAGAGACCGTCCTATCCTCACTCGGTGAATTCCTAACCAGTGCTTTTGCCGATGATGAAGAGAATAGTGGGTCGTACTTTAGCGAAGATTTCTTGGAACAATTGGCGCTCTCCAACCCCCGTCTCAAGGGCGTATGGCTCCAATCGAAAAACTTAACCGATGTCCACGTCCAACAATTGTGTGATGCATTGATACGTAATAAGGTTGTTACCGAGGTATGGCTCCCCTCGAATAGAATTACCGATATCGGTGCTGGATATATTGCCCATATGCTCAAGTTCAATCGACACATAAAGGAATTATTCTTGGGGAATAATGATATTGGACCGAAGGGTGCATCGATGCTCGCGGCGGCATTGGCACGGGGAAATACTACCTTGATGGCATTGGGGTTGGGGGATAATCATATTGGTGTGGAGGGCGCGGGGGCATTTGCGGCAGCACTGCGACATAATCACAGTCTGCAGACGCTTGACGTTAAAAACAATGGTATACCTCCCCGATCGTCGATACGGAGCTTACTAAGTAAGATGCTTGAATTTAATCTATCGGATCCATGGGATGAAAGTCTTGTGTTGGGCCTGCAAGAGGAACTTGCCGATTTGGTTCGTACGTTGCCCCCCGAGGAGGCGGAGAAGGTAGTGTTGATGGCTGAGGAGGCATTGAAGACGGCTATGCTTTGTATGAAACGGGGGGATAAGGTTGGTGCTGCCGAAGCTGAGAGTGTGTTTATTCGTATTTGTACTACGGGGAAACCTCCCGTGGATCCACCAGGAGTGTTGTTGGCAAATGAGATGAGACCACCGAAGCCGATGGATCCGGAGGAGGATGAGATGAGCGCAGAGTTGTCGGCGTTGGAGCTGGATGCAGCAAGTGATACGGTGCCCATCAAGGACAGCAAGGATGAGGGTGGTGCTGGTGATATTGGCAGTGGCAGTGATGCACCGACGGGTGGGGAAGATGAGCAACCGCAGGAGAGTGAGAATACTGACGAGTTGAAAGGAGGAAGTGTGAATGATGCACCAGCAGCAGATGAGGGAGAAGCGACAATTGACGAGAGGAAGTGAGCAGGGAATAATATGAGAATGTTGGAGGTGGTTGATAGTGTTGATAGTGTTTGTATATCACACAGGTCACCTCCAAACATTTGCTCACTGTGAATCGACGTTGCATCAATTCTCGCTTAAGGGAGTACATTTGTTTGTTTTGTTACTTGTTACGTATAAAATGGTAATCACCATGAGGATGCATCATTTTTCACTTTGTACCATTCTCCTTTGCTGGACGATATCATATTATTATGTTCGTCATCGTAGTACTGATCGGAATGAGGATGGTCGAATGCTCAGCCACGCGTAAGTAGTAAGTAATTGAGTCGAGTCATCAATCTCCCGCCAAAACTCTTGCGTAAGGAAGTGGAGCAAGAAAGGAGTCATCAATCTCCCGCCAAATCTCTGCCACCGCCACCACCGTCGTCATCGATCACCACAACAAAAACACCCTCACCATGACGCTGACGCACTAAAAATCTCCACAATACCCAGATTGCTCATCGATACAACGAACAACTCATATCCAATTCAGCTTCGCTCATCCCGTAACAATGGTGAATGCCTTGATCTCCACAACCATATTCACATTGCTACTAGCAATACCTGCCCACCATGAAGTCTTCGCCTTCGCCCCACCGTCGAGTAAATCACCGCTGCATCGATCATCCTCGCAGTCGCTCCTCCTCTCGCCGCACACCAACATCATATCCGATCTATCCTTCCTAATTTCCGACGCAATTGATGCCATTGCCGACGTGTCTGCTACCGCCGCGTCCGATACTGAAAATGGATCTAGTAGTTCGTTCATGCCATCTTACTCCAACGCATCCTACTACACTACGCTGGCGCTGTATGTGGCGAGCTTTCCCGGATTGTGGAGTCAGATCAAACGCAGTACCACGGCCAAGGTCAAGAGGAAGACTTATGTCAGGTGAGTTTGAGGGCGCCGCTTGTCTATTGTTTATCCTTTCTTCACCAGTGACGGCGATCTCATCTTTCATCTCCCTCGCCAACTCTCTTTCACGACAGTCCTGGAGAAGCCACCGAGGGAGGAAAAAAACTGAGGCAACAGGCAGGAGAGATTATGGCCTGTGAGTACTCACAATTTTGAGACTATTCGATGTATGTAAATCTAGCTCAATCTATCAAACTGTTTCTATCTCGCGATGCAAATCATAGACATGAAGGCAAATAACTATGAAGTTGCCGAGGCGGGAGAGACTATTGTCTTTCGTGGACTTGTCGCACGCAGTACATCACAGGCATTCTTTCTCACATTTTGCACCGCAATCGGTTTGGCAAGTTTGGCATTGGTGCTACAAATTCAGTTTCAGGATCTCGGTACGAGAGTTGTGTTATGAATGTTATATGATTATGTGCAACCCATTTTCTTTTCATTACTCATCGTCATTACTTCACTGTCAATCACCAACATCCTTCCAACACTAAATGCAACAACAATCCAAAATTATTACTAACACCAGTTCTCCCTGGTATTGGTGCCCCTAACTGGTTCTTGCTAGTCCTCCTCTCTCCCTATGCGGGTATTTACTACTGGAGATCTGGCGATCGTGTGGACGACATGAAAATTAAACTCGCCACGAACGACGATGACACAATGAATGAAATAACAATCGAGGGGAATGATGAAGAGATTGAACGTATTTGGAGAACGTTGAATTTGCAGGAGAAGGGCATGGTAAGGGTGGAAGGAATCATGGGATAGGTTTCGTGACGGCAAATTCTCTGCATTGGGAAAATTCTGTAATACTGGTCGGTTGAGGTCGAATGTTGTCTATTTTGCATTTATTCTAATACCAATAAGAATGGGCAAGCCATATATCCCGCGTTATTGCACCTAATTACGATCAGGATGAGGATTTACCATTTCTGAAAGCGACCTATCGATGAAGAGGTTACGTAGTGCAACGAATGCCCGTCCACGTGGCAGTGACTTGGCGGGAAGATTCTGACGACTCGACTGAATTGCACTTCCACGAGGCAGTTGAAGTTATGGGGATTTGGCGGGGAAGCGCCGCGCACGCACAAAGGAACACAAGAACAAAAAGGAAAAAGGATCATGACCATGGCCGCAATGGCCGCCGTCGCCGTAGACGACAATCTGCCACCACCGGCCGACGAACAAGAAGTAGTAATCATTAATAATAATCACAGCAAGAGAACCGACGATGTCCCTCTGCCACTCTCTTCTCTGCACCAGAGGCAGCATTCACTGAACAGCGGGACAGGGGACAGCATCATGCAGACCATAATGACCTCCCGACACCGACCATAGCCACAGCTGATCATGGCGAAGCAACGAAAGCGCCGTATCAAACATATTTCCAATACCAAAGCTGGGTGTAGTGACGTTGATGATATCGTAGCGCAGCTTCAGCGGCAGCGGCGGCAGCAGCAACAGCAATCAAATGCAACCATCTCAGACGCGGCTACTCGTGCTCCCAACGAACTGTCGCTACACAAGCACAAGGATCCAAACGTGATATCAAGTGCAGGCCAACACCGTAATGTTGAATATAAAAGTGCCGGAAAGTTTCAGTATGACCCGATACGGAAAAGATATTTCCCGAAGTCCATATTCACATCACATAGAAATGATGATCCGTGTGCACAACGCATCCGAAAACAAAATCCGATGTTGGGGGAGAAGGTGGTCGACGCAATTAGGAACAGCACTGTAGAAAAAAAACAGTTGCTTCGAAGGAGTGGCACTGTGTCAGATAATGAAGTGAGAAGGATTGTGTTCCGTGGAATTTGCCTGCCGAAGATTTGCAACAGCGGAGAATGCGCATCCTCATTGACTATGCATGATAAAGGAAAGAAGAAGGAATTCCGTGTCATAGATTGCTATTACCCACCGACTATTCCTTGCACTGAAAGAACAAGCCTTCTACTGAAATGTTCATTAGAATATTGTGCCAGCTCCCATAGAGGGAATGCGATCGCTACGATGCTGAGCCCACTTGTTCTCGCAAAGAGAGCAACCATTGTTCCAAATATGTCCACATTGGATGATATACGAAAGGGGACAAAACGTTTTCTACATTCTCCCACGAATCTCAACGATATACGATCCTATTCTGCCTGGCGAGTGGAATCTCAGAATGCAAAGCAATTACCTCAATGGTACTCAATTCTACACCCCCTTAAGAGACGTGGAGACCTGCATGTGATGTAGGTGCACCATTTTGTATATCCATCCGATGCTTATCATGTCATCGTCACGCCAAACTTACATTTGACATTCCTATCATTTCTCTAGTCAACCCCAGCAAATGCCGTTGAGCGATAGCGACTGCAAATTGTATCTTCAACCGACGATCCCAACTTTCGATGTACTCTGTAACCAGAATGATTCGCATCCAACTACCATGCCTCATATTGCCACTATTTCCAATGATGCGATATTCTATCGGGCGCCATCGACCAACGCTAAGGGATGTTCGGCATGGGAGCTTGAGAGGTATGTTTCATCTGTAATAGTATTTGCTTTCGAGCAGGATCGAGCTCATCCGCTATATTTACCTTCCGCCACTCTAGAAAATCCGAATCTTTGCAGTATCACGGTGTGCGCCTTGCAAATAGTCCCACCAGATCATCTGCTAGCAGTGGAATCACAATCAATTCAGTTTTTACTGGGTGTGTCGTACATGATGTTCACAGGGATAGTCACTACTTCACCATTCAAAACGCTAGTCAATCCGAACAAGGGCGGCACGCCTTTGAGAAAGAGTACTTCTTACGCAATCACGTCAACGATTTCCGCTTTGCGCATGATGGAACACTGACAGGTAAGCAATCAGTTCATGGTTCATGGTCATATATCAGTAACCGAACCCAACCAATAAGTACATCCCCGAACAGTTGCATTTGCTTACGGTGGCGATGACATGGGTGCAAGCATTGAGAACATTGCCTCAGATTCTTTCGTTGCAGGTTCATATAGAGGAGGTTTACATTCGGAACCCCTATGTCTCCAATTTCAACCGAATAGCTTCAGCGATAATTTATTGCTTGGTCACCGGGACGGGAGTATTTCCATGTTAGATATTCGGTCTCGTGATGTGCTGTTTGCACATAATTCAGACTTGAGTAAATCTGGCTTCACTTCTTTTGGATCTGCAGCTAGCATACGACCATTGAAGAGAGACAATAACTTGGTGGTCGTCAAGGGTTCGTTTGGAACCTGCCGTTTGTTGGACATTCGAAAGCTAAGCAACAATCCCTCGCGGCATCGGCATTCTACAGTATTCGAACTTTCACTTCCAAACCATATTGTCCACAAAACAAAATCAACACGGTGCACTGGGCTGGCGGTAGATCCCGACGAGAGCATCGCAGTTGCCCCTTTTGCTGGTCAGAATGGCGACATCCACTTCGCCGTGTGGGATATTTGCAGCACAGGCAGGCTTCTTCGAACTCTGAATCTAAACGACAGCCTCGGCAAGCGCAGTTCAGACACTAGCGGAAAAAATGCTGCATATTGTGAGCTATCAGATGTCGTGACTTCTGGATATGAAATGATTTGTGATGAGGATTCTGAGACACCCTTTATTTCGAGCAAAGCCAATGGTCTGTGGTTCAAAACCAACCTATCAATTAGTAATACCCTGGCTGATGCGGCACCATTGGTGGGTGGTAGTATTCATCACATCAAGTTTTAACAGCGACGAATAGACTTTTGAGCAATTCTATCGTTGCAGGCCCTGGCCTCTGGAGACCCGCCTTGTCGTTATTCTCATGCACCACTGGAGAGTGGAGAGGATGCGATAGGCGGCGGCGGTAACGTAATTATGTGGAAGGTGCAGCTAGTGCTGGAAGGTGGATCATGAGGAGGAGGAGGACCGGAGGACCTGCTTCTTCTGAAAAGAACTCCAACAATCACGACGATATCGTACTACCTATGGAAGCTCAGTGCACCCCCCACACCCCAAAATACGAAAAACTCCACAACCTCGGACTAGGGGATAGAAATTGTCAAAACCGTATCACCCACCATACTACCATTCGACAAGTCGATGTCGATGTCAGCAATCGGCAACAAGAAACTGCTGACTCCGCTGACACCGGACACCGACGACAATATTTACATTTCTTCCTCCTCAATCATAATTGTACGTACTACTAGAAACATCTACACATAAATTAAATGAGTATCACCATAAGAATCTTATCTACTTCTTGCGAGGGGGGCCAAATATTATGATACATCAAACCGCTTCAAAACATGGATGGACTTGTTGGACGCTTTTGAGGGATGGAGTGATAAGTAGATGAGAAGGACGCGAGGAGATGGGAGATGAGAGACCCTCCACGTGTAGGAAAAAACCGTTTGGCGAGGGCAAAAATAGCGGGAAATTGTTTGGCGAAGTGAAAATGGCGGGAAGTTGCCACGTGGCAGACAGCAACAGTCAACGGCATCCAACACCAACATGAAACATCATCATAAGCCAAAGTCAAAAAATGCCAAAGCGGCTTACCTTGGTAGGGTTGATAGTCCTCGTCGTCACCTCGGCGTATCATTCAAATGCCTTTTCTCCCCTCACATTGCCTCCAGGACGTCAAGCCTCGTTTCATCTAAATCACTGGCGGCGGCGTCAGCAGCAGTCGCGTGTCCAAGCTTCGTCGTCATCATCATCCAACTGCGAATGCGACAGCGGCAGCAGCGCCGACACCGTCCTAATTTCAGGATCACCCTCCGACGAGGCACGTAACATTAACATTCAGGAGGCCCTCTCCAAATCAACAGTGTTTCATCTTGATGGTTCTGCCGTTTCTGTATCTAGCCTTTTCGCCACAGAAGGTGTATCAATTGTCGTACTAACACGATCATTCGGCTGACCCTTTTGTCAGGAGCAAATCCTCCAATATTCACTCAAAAGGGAATTGCTCCAAGAGAATGGTGTACATTTATCGTTAATTTCAATTGGTAAGCCTGAAATTGGGATGGCATTATGTAAGCATCTTAACATACAAAATGGAGAGGAATGGATATTTGCCGATCCGACAAATGATGCCTATGATCGATTGAAGTTGAATCGAGGATGGGGGACGATGATTCGACCGGCTACGGCATTGAGATTTAGGGATCGTATTTTTGGTAGTGGTGATGATGGAAAGCAGCAAGGGTCGATGGATCAGGTGAGTTACTAATAGAGTCATCTACGCACAGTTTGGTTGGACGGGGTTCTCTCACCTTCTTTGAGTAGTTGCTTGAAGTCCTTAGCAAATGGAAAGATGGTGAGTGTGTCTCTTTATTCATTTCACTAGAAATAAATCATCTCCTATCTCAATCTTCACTTGCAATTTGATAACGTCGGATTGCGGTATACGGTTGAAAACAGCTTTCTTTATCCCACCGAAGATTGAACAATCGACAAATCATGGAGGGACATTTATTTTCTCCTCGTCGTCGGTGATATTTGCACATTATGATGAAGCACCTGGGACACATGCGGTTACATTTGAGGTGGTCGATTTGGCTATACGAGAAGCAGAGCTGCGTAGAAATCAAAATCGTTAGTGACGTGGGCGGCAGATTTTCGGTGTCAAATCAATTGGTAGGAGAGACATTTCTTGGCGACAATGCTGGCTGAGTATGGATGAATGATGCCACTCTACCTAGTAGATGACTGATGTATCCATCGTTGAAAGCATGAGCTACGATTTGGAGTTATCTTGTTGCACCATTGAACGGAGTATTGTTATTTGCATTAGTAACAGTAATCATTCCTCTCTGTTCGTTCAATGATTTTCACTTCTCACTGCAGGCACTCATCTGCCGAAATTGGTCATTTATCTCGCACGAACCTTTCGATGTTTACTTTGCGTTTTGTATTGACGATTTCGATCCCTGCCGAGCTTGGCATTGCACGTCCAATCTGAGGGTAGTTGGTGAACGGTCATCTGGTGCACATCCAAACCTGTTTTCAACTTCTTTTGCAAATATTGGGCGGGTAGAAGCCGTCGCATATTGTTGAACAGCAACTCATTGACGTGTCCACTTCGAATAGTCAATTCAAAGACGTGATTTATCCAAGCCATATCCTTTTCAACGTCAAGAAGATTTTCACATGCTTTCCAAACTGCAGGCCACGTATAACTATCGACACTCATGTGATCGCTCCCCTGCAGCTCACCCAAGAATTTAAGGACCGAGGAAAAGGCATTCATCCGATCTTGGGCACTTCCTCCGGTCATGGCACACGCGGAAAAGAACTAGAACGCAAGCAAAATGTAAGATCAAATTCATATCAAGTAGTCGCTTGGATCGAGGCTATTTACTCACTGCATTGTAGGAAGAAACAGTTGGTCTGACTCTGCCTATTCCTTTCTTATCCATCCATTTCATGCGCTTCAGTAGTTCTTCTGCCTTTTGATACTTGGCAGCGATAGAACTATACCGAATTGCTTTCATGACAATATTCATTGTTGTAGTGGTTGGCTCGGAATCAGGATCACCATTCCTTGATCGGTCTATCATGCGCTCTAAAATTGCCTCTACTTTGTCGAGTGCATCTGGATGCCGGCTATTAATCCAAGCATCCATCGCGGTGGTGTAGGCGATGACATTCGGCTTCAGGTCAGGCAAGCCGCTATTTTCGTATGTTTCCATCTTCTCGAGCAAAGATTGTGCGCGGATGCCGGCATCGGGATGGTGCGAATTTTTCCACGCAAGGATACACGTAGAGTAGCAAATGGTATTTGGGGATGCAATGCCGCCTGAATTCACGAAGGCATGCATTTTCTGTAAAAGTTGTTCTGCTTTCATCGCTCCTCTTTCATCATTGGATCGAGCCCAAGCTAATATTGCCATTGAAAACGAGTGCGTCGTTGGTGCGAGGTCGGTATCGCCGGCATAGTAGCGATCTAGCATTCTGTTCAGAAGCTCTTCGGCGCGCTCGGGAGCTTTATCGCCGTCACCTTCCGCAATTGCGTTCAATGCAACATTATAAAGCATTGTGTCTGGTTTACATTCGGTGTACCCATCGTCATACCGCTGATGCAGTTTGTTGATGATTTCCACCGCTCTGTCACCAGCCCTTGGCCTCCCACTTTTGGCCCAGCATTTTATCAATGAAGTGTACGTGACAACATCAGGTCGCAATGAGGGTTCTTTTTTTCCTTCCATCAGTTCAATGATGCGCTCTGCTTGAATTGGGGCTTCTCTATCATATGATGAGGTGATGGCATTGATTACCGTCGTCATGCTCATCTGATATGTCATTTATAAGAACGAGGATAATTAATGAAACGAATCCATCTGTCCAAAGGAAGAGAAAGTTTATTCACTTACGCGATCTGGTCCGAGAAGTTCATCGCCATTATCTGCCATTTCGTTCATCCGATGGAGGATTTCTTCTGTTTTCAACCTTCCTCGTTGACTCTTTACTTTGGACCATGCCAGAAGAACCTGCAGACATGATGGTGCACGATAATATGAGTGATTCCGAGCGATGCAGAGAATGACACACAGAGACAGGCACACATACCGTATTAAACGATATTCTATTGGGTTTCACTTGTGATTTTCCGCTCGAATATCTTTCAATCATTCTATCCAAAATCTCCTCCACCGCCTCCGGTCGTTCCAACCTCGCGGCAATGCTGAGGAGACAGTTGTACGTGACTATATTGGGCGCACTCGTCGTCATAGAAATCCTCGTATTTTTGTCATACGTATCCCATCCCTCCTCATAAGAACTTGTTCCGTCTTCATTATTTCCTTCCACGTTATCAAAACCCTCGTTACCGTATTCTGCAAACAAATACTCTGACGAGTTGCACTGTTCGTGCTTCGAAGTCGTAGTCATGTCCCTCTCTTCGTTCTGCTGCAACATCTCCATAATTCCAACATACCGCCGCGCGACGTCAAGCGCATCATCACCACCTACCACCCTCCCTCGTCCTTGCCCTCTTCGTCGTCTTGCCATTTTCCCCAACAAGACATTAAAATGCATAGTCCGCGGCAACACATCGTATTCAACCTCCCGCGAGGGTGGAGGAGTCGCACCGATACCACTCATGTACAGCATGACATCCAATACCTCCTTCGCACGCTCTTCATCACCCTCATCGTTTCCTCGACTTAATGCATGCAATACTGTAGAGAATGTTACCAAATCGGCATTGTAAAAGTCTAACATGGTCATGAGATGGTCGTAACACTCCTTCCCCGCAGTCGATGACTTATCAACATTCTTGACGCCAGGAGGGTATTCCACCTGCTGATCTCTGGACAACGATGATATGGCAATATTAAATGAAATTTCATCCGGTTTCATCCGGTTCATGGCGTTCCGATCTGAGTTGTAAAGTTGGACCATATGCGATAGTAAGTTGGAACATGGATTGGGATGGTAGTTGTACGGCCACGAAGGAATAGGCCGTCGGATGACAATGCAACCTAATCCGTTTTCTGCTGCTCCGGGGCCTCCATCTCCTCCACGCGACAAGTTATACCAACTTGAAATGATACGATTGTAAGTCTCGGTGGTGGGCGGATTGGCATGCTTGTAATTGTTGTCCGAGAACCATCGAGATTCAAATCGATACAAAATCAATTCTGCGGCAGCGGTAGCATCAACAGTACGGGCATCGCATAGAATTGCAATAATGGATTTGTACGGCACCGATTCCTCCCATCCCGATCCTTCCTCTGCGACTAACACTCGTCCATCCTTCTCCTCCTCATGAAACAGTAGTTCTTCACCCTCCTCAAACATGGCAACAATACTCATCATCTTATCCACTAAGTCTTGTCCAGTGTACAATTCATTGAGATAGGATACAATCAAAGGAATGTGAAACATTTCCCACGTGATGATGCCATTATCAACCTGGACAGTCTTTCTTCGTTTACGTCCCATGACAACCATTCGTTCAAATATCAATCGTTGCAATAGTAATAATGCCTGATCAGCGCCAAGATGTCGATGTTCTCCCGTGGAGATCCATTGTTGAATGCAGTGAGAAATTTCCATTATTTTTGTGTAGGAGAGATTTCCATAATCGGGGGTGGAAGAAGAGGGAGATGATAGTAGAGATTGAGTATACTCAAGAAGATTATTGCGACCCCCCTTCTTCTTCCCTGTTGTTGAGTTTCCTTCTTTGACAGTTGCAGTTGTTGATGCTGTCGTTGCTGTGGCATCATCGTTTGGGTTCTGGTTGTAAGGGACAGTGCCTGTGAATGCACCTCCAACAATAGATTCGTGCTCGATATTCTTAATATTGTGCTCATTGTTGTCAAGAGCCGATGAAGAAGATGCAACAGCCGCTGCTGAATTGTAATCCGTTGTGAAGCATCTCCAAGATTCGAGGATGAGTTCTCGACGTCGCCGTAGCAGAGGTGTATGAGGTTGAGTGCACCGAACGGTAGTACCAGAAGACAATGGCGCCGGGGTCGCAGTCCAAAGGAGACGCCGTTTGAATGACGAGGCGAAGACTCTACCAGTGCGTCTCTGCAGCATTTTAACGAAGGATATGTTATATTACTGTATCAATGATTGTTCGGGCGCAATCAGTGAGTTGTAGTAGACGACGGCTCGTAGTAGTGCCGTGGTCGCCGCTCGCCGCCATCGCCATCGCATCATCTCGCGCAGCTCATCCTTCGCAGCCGCAGCGATGGATTTCTCCCCGCCAAATTATCGCCATTATATATTCGCCGCATTATCGCCACCATTTCTTCCCGCCATTATTTTCGCCACAATCGAAATCTTTCCACGTGGAGAACCGATGCAACATCCACGTGTTGGTGCAGCACACGTCACTACGGCGGCGACACCCATCAATTTCAACGAACTCATCGCGTGCATCGTCCATCGTCTCCGCCTCGAGCATCGGCAAGATACATACTATTATTACTCCTATTGACAATCGATAGATCGGTGGCCTTCGCTCTATCGATACCAACGCGTGGAGAGCTTATTGCTTGAGATTGTTGGATTTGGCAATCTATTCTTCTGATTAGGAAGCTTGAAGTCGTCGTCGTCGTTAGTCTTGGACATCGGCAAAGCAGTAGAAGCAGTTTGTTGAGGTTGATACTATTGTGGGTCGGAGTGTGAGATAGAATACATCGATTCATCTCCTTAACATGAAGTTCTTCATCGCCAGCGCCCTCTTCGCTGCAATCGCGGCATCGTCATCGTCTGCGGCGGCGTCGTCATCATCTCTCTCGAGGAGTCTCTTTGGAATCGGCACCGTATCTCGTACTCAACGATCACTGATTAGTTCCATTATACCAAGGGGCGGAGGTACCGATGATGCCAACGACACCAACAATAGTGATGATGCAGAGCAACAGCAACAGGAAGCACCAGCCTACCATCCCGGCCTACTCAATGCCATCATCTCTTCCTCTTCCGGCGAAGTTACCGCCTCCTCCGACTACACTCTCTCCATCTCCCCATCGAAGGCTAAGGAACTCCAACTTAAATTGGGTGATTTAGTAGCTATTATTGGCAAACGTCGTCGTGCCACCTATGCCAAAGTAAAAATTTCTAAAGGGTCCTCCAACGAGGATGCCGTAGTGAGCCGCAATCTAGCCACCAATTTGCGATTGCGTACTATGGACAAGGTGAAGATTGTACCACTTGCATCGAGCGGAGAGGATAATGAAGAATGTGAATCCAAATCGTACAATTTGGGGAACAAACCAACCTCTTCCACCATTGCGTCATCGATTACCTTCCACCCCTTGAAGGATAGTTTAACCTCTCTCGACTATAAAGAAGGTGGGGGCGGAGATGGATTGTCGGATGAAGAAGTGATGGAACGGTTCATTTTTCCCTACTTGAATTTGGAAGATGATGGCGATGAAATTTTCGTGAATGGAGGACACATGCTGACGTTGAAAGATGAGAACGGTTTGATGTTGGAGTTTAAGGTTGGCAATTTGGATTTGGGAGGAGAGGAGGAAGGTGAGTTTTTATTGTCGAAGGTCGCCTTCGTTGGCACCGTCCTCTCCTTTCACCGATCATTGTTTGACTCATGCTCATACCATTTTCGTCCACTGAAATTTCTTCGCTTTTGGCTCTCTATTTATCTATAATCTATCTAGAAATGACATCCGACGACTCTTCCACCACCTCAGCAATTATCAACTCTTCCACTCAAATCATCATCGGACCACCCGTCGATCGGGCCGAAGTTGGCCTTGGCTACGATTCCGTCGGTGGCTGTTCCAAGGCCATTAAACTAATGCAAGAACTCGTCGAAATGCCATTGCGTTTCCCCGAACTATGGTCGGCGGCCGGCGTGCCCACACCCAAGGGTGTGCTCTTACATGGTCCACCTGGTTGTGGTAAGACATTGATTGCCAATGCATTGATGGAGGAGACTGGTGCGCATGTCGTGATTATTAACGGACCAGAAATTATGGCACGCAAGGGTGGTGAGTCCGAGGCCAACTTACGGCAGGCATTTGAGGAGGCAATGGCAAAAAGTCCTGCCATTATCTTTATGGATGAACTGGACTCCATCGCACCGAAGCGTGATCAAGCACAGGGTGAGACGGAGAAACGTATTGTTAGTCAATTGTTGACGCTTATGGATTCGTTGAAGCCGAATTCGAATGTGATTGTGATTGGAGCTACCAATCGTCCGAATGTAATTGAGACGGCATTGCGTCGACCGGGTCGGTTTGATCGTGAGTTGGAAATCCCAGTGCCCGATGAGGATGGTCGGTTGGAGATATTGCAAATTAAGATGAAGGATATGAGGGTAGCGCCAGATGTAGATGTTATGCAAATAGCACGGGATACGCATGGTTTCATCGGTGCGGATTTGCAGCAGCTTACACTTGAGGCGGCGTTGGAGTGCATACGCTCCAATATTGTGAATTTTGATGTGGATAGCGATGAGCCGATACCCGATGATGTGCTGAATCAAATGGTGGTGACGAATGATCATTTCATGCATGCATTGAGCGTTTGTGATCCGAGTACGTTGCGCGAGAATAAGGTGGAGGTGCCGGATGTCAAGTGGGAGGATATTGGTGGATTGGAGGATACGAAGCGTGATTTGCAGGAGATGGTGCGTTATCCCATTGAGCACCGTGGATTGTTTGAAAAGTTTGGTATGGAGGCATCTCGTGGTGTGTTGTTCTACGGTCCACCCGGATGTGGTAAGACTTTGATGGCGAAGGCTATTGCAAATGAATGTGGTGCCAATTTCATCTCCGTCAAAGGTCCCGAGTTGTTGAATGCGTGGTTCGGTGGGAGTGAGGCCAATGTTCGTGATCTTTTTGACAAAGCCCGTGCGGCGAGTCCATGCATTCTATTCTTCGATGAGATTGATTCAATTGCACGTGCTCGTGGAAGTGGCGGCGGTAGTTCTGACACGAGCGATCGCGTCATCAACCAGATATTATCTGAAATCGATGGAATCGGTTCTGGCAAGACATTGTTCATCATTGGAGCCACGAACCGTCCGGATATCCTTGACCCTGGTATCATGCGTCCTGGACGCTTGGATCAGCTCATTTATATTCCATTGCCAGACTACCAATCTCGCATCTCCATCTTTAAGGCCAACTTGCGCAAAAGTCCTGTCGCCGATGATATTACTTTCGAGCTACTCGCGGAGGTAACCGAGGGGTTCTCCGGTGCCGACATTACCGAAATTTGCCAACGCGCCGCGAAGAATGCCATTCGCGAATCTATCACTGGTGAGATTGAACGGCAGCGACGCGTGGATACTGGGGAAATGACACAAGAGGAAGCTGATGCCCTCCCGGATATGGTGCCTTTTATTACCCGTGCACACTTTGAAGACTCCATGTCTAAGGCGCGAAGGTCGGTGACTCCGGAGATTGTAGCACAGTACGATCAATTTTCGGATCAGATCAAAGCGAAGTGGGTTGCGGGTGAGGATGATACTGCATACGACATCGACAAGGCAGCGGCTGAGCAGGCACAGGCAAATGCAATGTTATCGGGGTGAGGAAGTTGAGAAATCATGCTGCAGGTGCGCAACTGAGCTGAGGGCTGAGGGGATATGTTACACATTATAAAGAAACAGCTGAACAACCATAGCTCGTATTATTTTAGTTCATCTAACTTGCGCATCATCATTAAGTCATCACATCAAAACGCCAGGGAAACGAGGAAATTCAAAAGAACTCGGTATGATCCATTTCTATACACCACCAGCATTACTTCTTCTCATTCTTCATGGCGTCCCTAACAAAATCAAATGAGTTGTTATCCTTCTTCTTCGGATCCGATCCCAGAAATGAAAATGATGACATCTTATCTCCCGAAACACCAGGCACCTGACGCATGTAGTTGGCACCCATGATTGGCTGTTTGGATGTTTGTGCTGGCGATGGTGCTAACACTGGCATAGAGAGCGGCAATCCTGGCACTCCGATATTCCCACGTTGCATTTGCATATGTTGCATCTGTTGCTGCATCATCATCAAGTTCTGTTGGTAGGCTAATTGCATTTGTTGCATTTGCGGTGTCATGCTAGCAGTGGGCGAAGGCGCGATGGTTGCGTTGTTATTGGTCATACCCATTGACAGGAGAGGATCGAATGATGCCGTGGATGGAGTTCCGGGCGACACTGCAGTAACTGGCGGCGGTGGGACGGGCGAAACCGGAGTGGCGTTCATGAAGCCGAATGCGGACCCTGGAACTGGAGACAGTGCAGCGTTACCAGCAGGCTGAATGATTTACATATCGGAGGTGTCAGTGTCGTTTTCATACAGGTAATTAATCATTAAAACGATCCGTCACGTACTCACTTCAAAGGCAGCACCATTCGCGGTTGTACTTTCAACTTTAGCATCAGTGCTTTTGACAGCCACATTACTAAACAGATCGGCTGAGGTTCTTGTCGCTGTTGTTCCGGAACCCATTCCACCAAGTAAATCATCTTGCTGCTGTGGTGCGGCAGCCACGGGTATGGCCGGAGCTGCTGATGGCGGAGCTTGGACGCTCGAGGCCGCCACAACTGGGGCTGATGCGGCCTTGGTGTTTAACCCACTGAACAATGAAGATCCTGTGCTAGCTGTAGCCGTAACAGATGATGCATTTACCGCAGATGGAGGCAATGGTGCAGCGGCAGGAAGCTCTGTAGTAGGAGAAGCAACAGGCTCGTCAAAATCTAGCAGATTCACTGCAGGCGCCGTCACTGGATCCTGCGCTGCCACGGCGGTGTTATCTGATCCATTCATTGGTACTTCATCAATGCCCAATAGTGCCAACACCCGCTTCGCAGGACCCTTCACACTCGCCCGAGCATGATTCACCAACGGTTCAATCTCACCAGAGCACGCATGGAAGAAGTCGGAATAGGCTTGTACTTCACCATTCCTCTCCGCCTCCACCTTCAATACCGTCTCAATAACGCACAGTGCCTTGGCACGCATAATCCATGGATTACCCTCCTCTAATGCATCCAACAATGCTGGACAGACCACATCCGGATTCAATGATGGAATGGCACGAGCAAATTCATCTAGTTTGTCTTGGGGTGGCTCTGCCTTCATTCCACCCGGTGGACATAGGTCGAGGATGAGATTTCTTTCGTAGTCGCCACCTCCACCTCCTCCACCACCTGCTGATGAAGCTGCCACACCAACACCGACGCCGTAGCTATTTCCACCAATATAATTGTTGGGTTGGATCGTAGAGGCGGGTGGCTGCAGTGCCGCTGAAGCAACAGACATGTGGTGATGAGCTGGTGGCTGTTGCTGTGGAGGCGGAGCCACAGGGGCCGTGGCCCAAGACCCTCCTACACCGGAGAGAGCTGAGGGAAGACCAGCATTGGGTGCACCACCGCTACCGCTGGCGGCCCACGAAAATGCCTGACCACCCTGCTGATGTGCATCCCTAGTTTTGTAATACTCTGCATTTTGTTGATGTTGTGTTGCTGGTGATGATGTTGGAATGGCATTCGCCGCACTGCCAATGGCATTGGGACCGCGATTCGATGCCATGGTCCACTGTCCTCCCGTTTGCATTGATAGGTTGCCGCGTCCAGGTGGTGGTTGGGAGTACTAAAGTTAATTTACAGGTGGTTGAAACAAAATAATAGATGATGATGTGAGTTTCTACATCGACAAGAAGCAGGAGACGATTGGAGCAACGAAACATCCATTGAAATCACATCGAATAGGACGCTTCCTTCTAGCAGCAGCAACAGCAGCAGCCGAACACTAAAGTTAAAGAACGTACCGGGTCAGGCCTAGCATTGGGATTGTACCCACCACCTCTCGCACCACCACCAATCACAGTCGAATCAACATTCCTTGCCAAAGGATCCTTAATCATATCCAACATTGCCCCCCCGACATTACTAGCCAGTTCACCCAATTGACCCAGTCCTCCCACTCCAAAACCTTCATTCGAATTCTGTGTAAGACGTGGATCAGCAAACATGGGATTACCAATGCCTTCCATTCGACTACCCCCCATTCGAGAGGGAGAACCTCCACTTCCACCCATGCCCGAACCAGGTGGTCCACCCATGGGAGCACCATACGTTGCTCCTCCACCATATCCACCACCACCACTCCCCATACCCCCCAATCCTCCACCTGTCATGGTAGCACTCATCTCCCCAGCATCACTATACACCACCTCCAAACATTCTTTCGCTGCCTCTCGCACTTCAACATTATATTGATCACCGGTAACAGCATCCATGGTCCCCCTATACGCCAAAGCCTCCTTTATAGCACTAATGGCACTAGGATTATGGACGACACATCGTTTCATCATCCCTCGACTACCTGGATGAGCAGCTATTTTGGATAATACCTTGAGTGACTTCCGTTTGACATGGACATTCGATTTTGATAAACGGGAGAGGAGGAAGGTGAGAGTGTCCGAGCAAGTTTGAGGTGTGTTTAATGTTTTGGCAATATCATTGTAGAGATAGCCGGGAGTTGGGGCGGAGGTCGAGTCGGTAGCGCGGGTTAGGGCTGCCTTGTCCATGACTTGTTAGTGTTGTTGTTGATGATGAATTGTTGGTAGGTGAAGGAATTGATTATTAGTTGTAGGGGAAGAGCACACTACTTGGTGCTGGTAGTGGTAGATGCACTGCTACTGCTAATCAGACCCCCACTGCAACACTCTGATCTATCTCTCTTGGCACAACTGTATTGGATGACTTATTGGCTCTACCTGCTCATTGCTTTGGCTTTGGCCAGTGTTGGCGTTGGCTATGGGCACGCTACGATGGGCTTTGGGGTTAGGGTAGATATTTCCGCGGCGGCAGCGGCGGCAATCTCATGGGCATAGCGCTTTGTTTTTCGGCGATGAAGATGATCACAAGATGTGGTTGGAACGGACAATGCTGATACATTTCTACATGGGAATCCGTGAGATCGCATTGGATTCAAGTGGCTCACAGCGAAAGACAGACTGAGATCGTCGACGGACAGATTCGGGGTAAAACGGCGGGAAAAAGGAGTCCACGTGGCAGCATATGCTTTGATACCATCAGATGATACTCTCCTATCTACCTGCTCATACCATCATCGCCATCGTCTCTCTCTGTTGTCTCGCCAGAAGTCGAATTATTGTCTGCATGAACTTTCGTTCTGATAGTTAACTCTCTAATATCAATATGCAAACGTCAATCGATGTTGTGGTAAAACCAAGGTCTCCACCGAATCATGCCTACTCAACACAATCCAATTTCACGTTTCCTTCGTTCATGCAGGGTGAGTCCAGTACTAGCATCTGTATCAACATCCATCACCGTCTCCTTCAATAATGCACGCTGTCTTGCTTGCAATAACATTCGTTTTTCAGATATAGTAAGAACAGTACTCCCCGAATACAGCATATCGCTCAAGACACGGATATCGATTTCCTGTGCAGCTGCCATCCGTGCTACATCTGCGGCTACTACATCTGCTTCAGTATCTAGTCCTTTTCTATTCTCGTCTCCATTTGCTCTACCAGCAACTACAAATGAATATTGTGTCGGATCCAACTCCATTGATAATGTCGATTCATTCTGTTCCATTGCTGCACCGCCGCTGCTGTTACTGTTGCTGCTTGTGGTGGATGGTTTTGTACTCTTCATTTGTTTACTTCTCGCTGAAGTTAATTCCTCCAGTTGACCCTTGCGCAATGCATCAAGTTCCTCTTCAAATGCATTCGTTACAAATTCCATGTACACGTTGTGAAATTGATGTTGTTCTTCTTCGGTGAACGGCTGCTGGACATTGGTTGCTGCATCATCACCATTCCTTCTTATTGATTCGGATGATGATGCATTGCTAATATTTTGTGTAGGATCGGTAGATAGGATGGATTCCCACCATTCTTGCTTTTTCTGCGACACTTTCATTGATGCGCCATCGTCCTTCGGTGTCATGTCTATATTTTCTGCATCATCCCTTGACCAAGCTCGAACTAACCTCTCTCCAGCAGAAACAATCTCATCTATTGCCGAGGGTGTATCCGCCCAAGGACTATTTGGATCAATTTCCCATCCATGTTTATATTTACCGGTAATAGTATCCTTTGGATCCAATGATGGTGGCAGTGACGAGGAATTGCCATATTTGACTAGTACCGCATGGACGTTGGCGGCAGCTGCTTCAATGACGGCGATTCGTTCTAATTGTTCAGTAGAGAAGGATTGAGGAGTGGGCACGTATTGATAATTGTATTCCAATGATGGAGTGGCGTTGTCACTCTCGTCGTTCATTCTGGAGTTGGTGTCATCAGTGTCGGCACCGTCAGATGGTTCACTGCCATCGTTTGCACCTTCAACTTCGTCCGATGATGATGATTCGTTCATCAATAATTGATGACCTAATTCATCATCAGTGGAAGCTTTGCGTATTGTCGTTGGGTTACTACCATCGGTGGCATCGCTGCCGCCGCGTCTACTACCGGAAGATCTCGTCATGGTCGAGAGTCGAGATGGTTGTTCTAGTTCATGTTCGGTTCAATGGTGGGTCGGTTGGTGCTGTTGGTTGTTGCGTCTGTCCGGGGCGGGGTCGAAACTCGAAATTTGGCGGGAAAGGTGAAATCTTGGCGGGAAGGAACAGACACAATGGCGAAATTTTGGCGGGAAGTCCGCCTGCCCCCGCACGCAGCGCATTATCGACATGCAAAAGTCATAAGTCGAACAAACATGAACCTCCTGAACCATGCCATGAACATCCGTATTGATGAAAACCTGCACCTTCCCACTCCCACTCAGCGCATCAACCATGGCAGGGGCTTAGCTGACTTCGCTCGGAGGTGGGTTCTGCCAAGTGTGGGGGGCTTCGCCGGTCGTAGTGATGAGTTCCGACATCGACGACGATGACGACGTGGTCATCGTCATCGGGTGGGGTGGTTGATGGTGCTGGTGGTGGGGTCTTCAGCCACTGAACATGGACCTCATAAGTATTCTACTCCTCCAGTCTATCTACCATGGTGATGCCGAACAACGTTACCGAGTATTCCAATAAACTACGGATGAAGATGCTAGTGGGTGTAATTCTTCTGGCACTAGGCGCCTCGGCAATTGTTGCAGCTTCGCTACTACCTCCATTGCATAATTTGCATGGCCCAACGACTACAACTACCATCACAGATGACCATCACGATAATAATCCCGACATGACAACCATCACTCCCATCAGCAATCGAATACTCGACGCGATCGTCGCTGCATCTCAGAAGGTTCCAATGTCAAAGGTGTCTACAAGTCCAACGACGATGCCCATCTCCTCCAACCAAACGTCCAACCAAACGCAGAAACCAGTCTCGAAATTTCCATCGATGAAGCCAACGCAAAAGACTACCTCGAATCGGGCAACGATTCAGCCTATTACGCTTAAACCAATCTCAAAACGCCCAACGATGAAGCCTACGATTAAGCCAGTCTCCAAAGTCCCAACGATGAAGCCAACTGCCACATCCAAGCCTACTTCGAAACGACCAACGATGAAGCCAAATACGCTTAGACCAATCTCGAAACCAACGATGAAGCCTAGTACATCCAAGCCAATCTCGAAACGCCCAACGATGAAACCAATCTCTACGGTGAAACCGATGCTAATGCCCATGCCTACCTCGAAACGACCAACGATGAAACCAACTCCTAAGCCACCCACGTCGAAACCGTCGATATCGAAACCCACTGAAGAATCCAATCCCAAGCCATCCTATTTCAACTACAACATTACCGCGGGAGCATTATATGGTCCATCTACGTGGGGCAATGTCAACACCATCAACAATTACTGGAGTGAATTCGGATTTGTGAAGAATCATTGCATGGATCCAGCGGTGATGCAAAGTCCAATTGATGTTTGCACTGCTCCGAAGAAATATTGTCTTGAGTATCATGAGCCTCGTGCTAAGGTACGGATCTTTTGCATTTGTGGATCGCGTGAACTTAATTAGACTCGGTCTCACAGCTCGTCGCTTTCGATCGGATCCATTGACAGGGAGGCAACTTCCGATTAACTGACCAATATATGACGAAACGAATATTGCCAAACAAGCTTCACATCCACGTAATACGAAAGGTCGTCAATCAAACTCTACTACCGCCGTCGTTCGACTTCTCCGGTGTTGGGTTCGGGGCATTGGATTTGCTCAATATTGACATTAAGTTTCCATCGGAGCACACGGTGTGTGGTCGTCGATTCGATGGCGAGATGCAGTACTACTTTTACCACCCGGTAAAGAATGCGTTTATTGTCGTAGCTTGGTTATTTGAGGCGAATGTTGCCAATCCGATGAATATGCATATGCAACGGCTGATTGATGAGTTTCAGGAAATCTACGACATCAATGAGGAGATTTGCCGCCAAAAGAGAGTGAATGGGAGCATGGCAATGAGTCAACCGAGTAGTAGTGTGCTAGTGGTCGAACCGCGTTGGAATCCATTCCATCGGGACATCCAGAAGACGATTCATTTCTGGGGGTATAGTGGATCACTCACCGAACCTCCGTGCGTTGGGGATACATTGTGGCGGATCATGGATGTCCCGGTCCAACTTTCCATGGATCAGTTGAATCAGATGAAAAACATACTCTTCAACAACCGGGATAGTCGAACTTGCGCATTCACCAGCAATCATTATAAAGGCAGTGTCGCAAGGCCGATCAACAAACCGCTTCCATATTACAAATGCACCCGACAGGACTACAAGAGCGACGATGAACGGGAACTATGTGGCGATAATGGCTGCGATGTTCCATTTAGTACGAATCTAGATCCTTGGGTTCCACCCATCGTGCATGTGACAGAACCGCCTTCCTTCGCTCCAACTTAGTTCCCGACGTGCTATAATTGGATGTTTTGACAGTGTGACTTTTTCTTGGTTAATCTCTTCAAGGCACTGTTAATGTCGTAAACCTCATTTACTCCAACACTCCGTATGACTGCGCTTACTTTAATGACCAGGTTGCTGCTTACGCCCTCCGTGGAGAGGTGTTGTGATCATTGAATGGTACCTATTCGCCCCAACAACGGCATGAATTCGGAGTAGACAATAAAGGCAAAGTATTGATAAGCTTTACAATATATTCTCTTAGAGTACACACATTACATCCGCACTCTATGGATCTGCACCCTGAACCCTGACCGTCAGAAAATTACGTCGGATAATCTGAAGGGGCCATGGAGGGCGGAGCCGTCACATCCACGATGGGTGGAACCCAAGGATCGAGAAATGTGCCAAACGGAACAGCACAACCTCTTCTCCCACACAGCTTTCTCTCCAGATCACTCGTGTAGTCCTGCCGGGTGCATTTGTAATAGGGAAGAGGGTTGTTGATGGGCCTAGCGACACTGCCTCTGTAATGATTGCTGGTGAACGCACAAGTTCGACTGTCCCGGTTGTTGAAGAGTACGTTTTGCATCTGATCCAACTGATCCATTGAGATTTGCACTGGAACATCCATAATCCGCCACATCGTTTTACCTGTACACGGTGGTTCCGTCAGAGACCCGGTGTACCCCCAAAAGTGAATCGTCTTTCGAATATCCCGATGAAAAGGATTCCAGCGCGACAAAACAGGTAATTTCCGATGCCCATCCAGCACTGCGTCGTTTATTGCCGATAGACTCTTCTGACGGCAAATCTCCTCATTGATGTCGTATACCTCCTGAAATTCATCAATCAAACGTTGCATGTGCACATTAACCGGATTGCCCACCTTGGCCTCAAACAACCAAGCAACGGCTACAAATGCCAACTTTACTGGATGAAAGAAATAGTACTGCATCTCGCCATCGAATTGACGGCCACACACAGTATGCTCCGACGGAAATTTAATATCAATGTTGAGCAAATCCAACGCCTTGGATCCAATAGCTGCAAAGTCGAACGAAGGCGGTATCGTCACGTTTTCTATCCGTCGAGCAACGCGAAGGTGGAGTTTGTTGGGCAAAATTTGCTTCGACATGTACTGATCAATAAATGTGAAGTCGCCTCCCTAAGCAAATATAAAGACGGAGAACGTGAGAATATATATTCTAGCAGTGCAATGGAAAATCGCCAACAGAAACTCAAATAACGTACATTGGGTCGAGTCTCATGGTATTCAAGGCAATGTCTCTCCGGTGCGGTGCAAACATCAATCGGACTCTGCATCACCCTTCTATCATTGCATTGATTCGTATCAAATCCAAATTCACTCCAATAACTATTGGAAACATCGACTTGCTCCCACGCCGATGGACCAAATTGTGATCCCTCGGTGGTGTTGAAGTTGAAATATGAAGCGTTTGCAAGTACTAGTGGCTCAAGGGGTGTCGACAACGTCGGCTTTGCCGTGGGTGACATGGTTGGGCGATCCGTAGGTGCAGCGGTTGGGTTCTTTGTTGGTCGTTGGGTAATTGGGTTCCTTGTTGGCTTTTGAGTAATCGGGTTGGAAGTTGGTCTGGAAGTTCTCGGGCTGGAAGTTGGTCTGGAAGTTCTCGGGCTGGAAGTTGGCTTCGTCGTAGTTGCGGTTTGAGGTCTGGGAGTTGGGTTCGGCGTCGTTGCCGGTGAAGGTTGGCTTGATGTTTCTAACCGACGCAAGTACTCCACTTTCTGGAACGAATGTCCGATTGTAGCATCCCCTCCACCAATTCCTCCAACAGAATTCGTTGGCATAGTAGAAGGTGCACCAATGATATGCTCCCAATTCGCCGAAATTAGAAGCAGGGATCCAAATATCAACACTGCAGCGTTCATTGCAAGGGACATGATGTTAATCGTCGTGATGCATCAATGAATATCGCAATCAATCTCCCGATGGCTGGTAAATTATTTTATGAAGGGAGACACCGTCGTAGTCGACGGCAAGTGCTCCAACACTTGTCGTGGCATCGACGAAGGATACACCGCACCTCCTCCTCCAAACCAGAGAAACGCACGAGGGAAGCACCCCTGGCTCCAGGCTCTAGATCCCACTGCAGCAAGGTGTGCCGCATCGTTACGAGGTGTGTAGTCGTGAGGAAACCACATGGTACATGGTATTTGTATGCATGGACATGAATGTCCCCCATTCATCGTCGTTTTCCTCTCGTCACTCGTCCAAACGCTTGCGAGCAGCAGTTGCGAGCGCTGGTAGACTTCCTCCCCCGCCAAAATTGAAGATTTGGCGGGAGACAGGATCTCATTTCTCCACGTGGAGCCTCCACGTGGCTTTTCCTACGTAAGCTACGGGCATTTCGTACGGGGGGACGATATTCCACGTGTACGTCAATCTGACCATCAATACCAGTCCACATGCCGCCTCCAACACCTCCCAACACCTTCCACCGACTCTCGCTCGGAGACAGAGCACGATCTTCTCAAATGATGAACACCAACACCAGTGCTCTGATTAATTAGACGTTAATAACTATGTAAATCATATCATACCATACTATCATTCTGCTCCACATCACAGACCACAGACCGTTCACGAGAAGGGAGTAAGGGAGTTCGACGGCAACAAACAACCTGTCCGTTAAACGTCAACGCACATCCATTTCCCGCTCCTTGTCTTTGACCGCATTAGTCTTGTCGTCCTCGTTGCTGCCTTAATCGGTGTAGTATAGATGGGTTCATACTGGTCGCGACCTCTTCTCCGGCTCCTAGCAGCGGGAGACTTGCTCCTCACCCGAGGGTATCTCGTCTCGGTTCCAATCCTAGACCGACGTCTCCCAGAGTAAGACCGAGGATTCGAACGATTACCTCCACCGCAATCGACATCCCGAAAAGATTTCGTTTTCTTCGCGTTCAACAAATCACATGCCATGGCAAAGGCCAACAAGATGATGGGAACCACAAGACCGGATGGATACGGATACGTGATGATATTATCGATGACAGCGGTGTACTCGGAGGTATTCCTACGTTTTCCCTCCTTAGACCACGAGTACTCCCGCCGCGGGTTAGAGATACCAGCCTTGGCTGCCATGGAGCCAGAGTTAGAGGGAAACTTCCAGACTTGATTGATGACATCTTCCGCGCTCTCCTTTCCAGCATTGTCGTCAGCTATCGGCCCATCATGATACGTGAGAATTCTTCCCTCCTCAGACCGCGAGTACTTCCGCCGCGAGTTAGTGATACCAGCCTTGGCAGCCATGGAGCTATTGATAGAGGGAAACTTCCAGACAAGGATGACATCTTTTGCGCTCTCCTTTCCAACATTGTCGGCAGCTATCGGCCCATCATGATACGTGACAAATTTCAAACACGAGGGAGAGATTCCGAAACCACTGATGCCGTAGAAACAACTCCGAGGCGTGGTAGTTGAGCAACATAGCGGAGCGAGCGGTGGCGTCGTCGTGTAGTTGAAAGACAAACTGGAAGGTAGCGTTGCTTGCTCGGTTCCCCACCCAACGTTGCCGTTATCCCCAACGACGGAGCCAATATTCGACTGTGTTGAATCTCTATTTCCACCATCCGGAAATATCATTGCGATGGGCACTTCGCCAACCCGTAGCGACAGTGCCACAAGAAGTGTGTTTATCGTGTCGATCCTCATGTTTCGTTAGCAAGTACTCCTAGACGAAGACGACGGTCGAGAGCGATGTCGGAAAAAGTGGTGGAAGGGTGCGATCGATTGAAACTCCTTGTCATCTCCCAACACCCCACACCCAACCCCAAGTGCATTGCGCTCACGACATGACTTGAAACCCATCATCGCTGCCGACGGCCGAGGCCATGTCATGGTCGTGGTGATCATGGTCGATGATGTTTGACGCGCGCGACTTTCAGCGCCAAATTTTCCGATCTTTTAGCGCCAAAAGAATCTTCTTTACTGATTCCTGAGACAAGTGTAACAGCGTACTCCGGATAGTTGACGGACAGACTGAAACATGTGATTCACCGTCGACGGACAGGATTAGCGATACCGTGCGAAGTGCGGTCTGGCTTTGATCGGAACACCAACGCACAAAGCACCGGCACCGGCACCGCGTACCGTACGATACCGCGTGACCATGGAGAATGCATGTCAGTAGTAAAATTATGGCTGGCAGGCAAATCATATCCATTAGGAGTACTTATTAATCAATAGATTCCATTACAGAAAGAGATTGAAGCTGAAAGCCTAGTCCCCGTGATTTTCTGGGTAATTCTCTAGAGCAATTGCGCCAGTAAACTTGTGCATTCGGAACGGAGGTATGTACGTGAATGTTGAATGTAGCCATGTCTTCGACACATGACAGCGGCAGTGGGGGGCTGTTGGCCGATGATGATGATCTGCCGCATCTACCGACCAGCGAATGGACATCGTCGCAACAGCGGACAAACGATAGTGAACAACGGCAGGATCATAATCTACCGGGAATTCTATCAATGAACCATCACCATGAAATGGGGGAGAACTTAATTTCACCTATGCACCAAATCCCAGCGCAACCCGTGGATGCTTATTTTCAACCTCCTGGGGATGGTGGCAGCAATATCAATACCAACCGGAATGGAGATATCAATGTGGATAACATCTTTGCAAGCATGTCGGAAGAAGAGAACATCTTCAATCAAGCTCCTACCATTTACAATACTATGAATAGCAATAGTATTTTTCACAATTTTTCCAACATGAACCGAGATAATAATACGTTGGAGCAGCAGCGAATTACATTGCCTTCCACAATTATGGATCAAATTCCAATCCGAAAATACAGTGATTGTACCAACAATTTTTCTGGGGGAAAGGCCCCAATAGCAAGGGCCCGGAATGCAGTTCCACCAATTGCACCAAATAGTGATACTCGAAGTAATATGCAACGACTCTCGAGGTTGAGAAGTGATGGTGAAGTATTATCTAAGTCAGTGGGCACTACCTCTTTTTTCCCGAGATTGGGGGATAGTAACATGAACGAAAGGTACGATAATGTTGTGTTTGCGATATGCTGAGGCTGGGTGTAAAAAATGTGTGAATCTCGACGCCTCACCATTGTTGTTCTTACTATTTCATTATTGCAGTGATTCGAATCCAGCCCCCACCATTCGACATGCAGGCTACCTCTTGAAAAGGTCGAATATGCCCTACACTATGCCCGCGGATTCGAATGATAGCAGTAGCATTATGCCCACTTCCTTAACTGCATCATCAGTTACCGACGCAGGTAGGCTAATTGTCGATCCAGTGCGAGCAATTGCTCCATTGCCGGATTTGGGCGACGACGTGGGTGATGATTTTGGTAGACTACTTCCGATGCCTCTTGTGACTAGTCAATGTGCTTTAGATAGGGAAGAAAATACGGGTGGCGACAATTTGACAATGCTCAATTTGGAGGGGAGATCGGAGAATGCTCATCGGTCATTCACCGAAGTCTCAGCTGCCAGTTGGAATTTCGTAGACACAACACCAAATACTTCCGACGAAGCATGTATTGAATCAAGAGATGAGATCTGCTTTTGTTCTCCAATCGTTGAGTTCATTAAGCAGATGTTCAAAATGAAACAACCGAGCACAGTCGTTGTAAGCCATGTCACCACCGATAAATTGACCCAGGAAAGCCGATTGGTTCAGCGGTTACCTTCCACATCTTCCGAAAGCACGCGGCCGATACCCATAATACAACAAAAAATGTCACCGCCAAACGCGTCAACCATCAACCAGTACAATATGCCATTGAAACCGCCTGCACGAAGTGACCCGGTGCCCATATTACCATCAGCTGGAGACCAAAAGGTGAAAATTCTCCCCAGAAATTTGTCCAGTACTTTCACCACAAGAACATCTGCATCGCTGGCGAGGCCTCTTTCTTCATCAAAAAGTATGAGCGTGCTCCCAAACAAGGACAGTCTACTACCACCACCACCCGATTATATTGATCCAAAAGATGGTCACATCTGGCGATCGAAATACTGCATATTAGAAGAAGGAATTTTATATTTTTACCGCACCGCAGCAGAGGGAGAGTCGGCTGAGGCTGAAGCCGAGCGATATGAAAGTAGATTGTACAGCGAAGAGTTGGAAGACATCGTTTTATGTGAAGACATAGTGATATCATCTCCATCTAGAAACTCTGGCGGAAGAGCTGCGGATGTTCTTCCTGCTCCTGACAGTAGGATCAGTCGAGACATCTATGACCTATCAAAATCTCCTATGCCACGAAGTAAGTCCAATCTGTTCGCCTTTAGACAGGGTAGCAACACTGGTGTCTTCACATCAAGTGTCGGAGGAAGTAGTAGACCTAGCCTGCCCCATTCCAACTCAACAAGCACATTTCATAACGAACCAGATGTTTTATGGGAAAAGCGGGTAGCCTTAAATTGCGTCGGTGCTGTAAGGAGTTCAGAACAGGAGCATGGCACGAATGCCTTTGAATTGATAGCCCATGACGTGGGGTCAGAAGGCCAATATGACGGTCGTAGCGATGTCGGTACAAGAAAAAGCACTTGCCGAGGAGAGGGGGTGAAATATGACATCAACAATCGCTTGATATTACGCGCAGGCAGTTCAGACGAACGGAACGACTGGATGTTTCAGTTTCATAGGTCGCTTACGTCGATTTTGATGCAGAAAATTGTCAAGTCTGTTGGAAATGGTAGCAATTCATTCACTGGCCGTGGTAACCTTCCGTTTGGAGCGAGGCCTGATTCTCCCATTTGCAGCGGTCAATATCATCGACGTCTTCCAAGTGGTGGCGCTCCCGACAACCGAGGATCCATATCGTCCCCTTTTGTTGCTATATCGTCCTTCGCGTCGAGTCCGAATAATGGAAACAACTCATTTGGTGGAAATTCTTTCTCTTCAAACTTTGTCGGGTCATTATCTCATGGCCACGGTAGGAATGCCTTATATCGGCGCCAAGTTCGCGATGGTAAGAGTGTCGGTGGCAGCTCGTCTGCATTGTCTCCGCTACCAACACCAGCTGGAACACCTCGTGGGGGTTCTTCTCCAATTGATGCCAACAATTCGACGCCCAATTTGGTGATACAGTCGGATTCTTCTGCAACGAAAAGGAAAGTTGATTTGATCTGTCTTCGGGAATTGAGGCAAGGAGGGACGAAGGAAGACGTTAATTTACAAGATTCTCCCACAATTGAGGCACCGAAAAAGTATGTTCCACCTCATATGAGGAAAAAACTACTTCATGAGAGCAATGATGATACGGCTGCAACTAAAAATATCGAGGAACAAGTTCCCCTGAATTACGAGAAGAAGGAGCGACGCAATACATTGCCAAACATAAATTCTTCAGAGGAATCTGGAAATGAATCGCTTTCTGATTCAGCATTTTCTGCTGCTTCCAGCTCGCTGAGCATACAATTGGAAGACATGGTTGAATCATTTTCAGTATCAATCAATGTCCGGCTGGGTGGTTGTGCAGATCCAACTGTTGTCGTTGGCTCCATCATTGATGATTTCTACATAGATAGGAAGGCTTCCGTTGTTGGCAATGCCCGGCTTGAGGCGTACGGTGGTACTGGTGGTGGATATTTTTCTCTACCATCCAGTGATCGCAGGCATCAGTACAGGACCGAGAAAGGCCTGCATACGTCAGAATCAAAATCTACCCGCTCGGTATTAAAATGGGAAGTGGGCGCATCGTCCGAATGTGGTGTGCGAAATACAAACGAAGACTCATACGTCGTAATTAACAACTTGGATGAGCTCATACAGTCTCAGGGGTTGGTTTCCTTCAGCCAACAGGACTTGGGTCAGACGAAGCAGCAAAGTCTGTATGCTATTTTCGATGGGCATGTTGGGAATCAGGCGGCGAGGTGAGAAATGAAACGTCTTTGCCTGAAAATGCTGCATTGCTTTTGTTCCCTGCTCGAACTCATGTTTATGTCCGTCCCATAGGTTTTCTGCGGAGATGTTTCCTGATATTCTGATGGAGGAACAAAGTTCATTGGCGAGCAGAGACTCAGCTTGCCTCAGTTCCATTGAAGAACGCACAGACACCGTCTTGCGTGAAGCTTTTAGTCGATTGGATCGAGAGTTTTGCAGTCTATGCACCAAAGATGGGAGAGATTGGGACTGTGGCTCGACTGCATTGGTGGCGCTCATTGTCGATGATGTTGTTTCTTTAGCCAACCTAGGAGATTGTCGAGGGGTGGTCTGCCGTCTTGTATCAGATGATGCTGGCGCTGACGAGGACGATGGTTGGGAAGCACTTGATGGCCACGAAGACGATTCTTCATGCGATAGGGCCAATGGATGGGGCAATGGACGTATCTCAACGAGAGGACAGTTCATATGGAAAGAAATGACAAGCACGCACAGTCCATTGTTCGAAGAAGAGCGCGCTCGCATAGACGAGGCAAATGGTTGGGTTATTCACGAAACTGAAATCCCCATTAGTCAGCTTCATCGAATGGACATTTTTGATAAAGATGTTGTGGAGATAGTAAAACGATGCTTTGCGGACCGAATGAAGCAGCATAGATCGGATCCGGTGAGACAGATCCAGATAGCTCGAACCTGTGGTGATTTGGCCGTGAGTAGAGCCATTGGTGATAGAGACTTCAAGGCAGCGTACAATATGCCCTCAGACAAAATACTTGGGACGTCTTGGGAAGGCCCTTTGGTATTCATCTACCCCGACGGTCATTCTGGACGGTTCAGAGGGGATATTGTGAGCAATGTTCCAGACATACAGTTTTTCAAGGTTCGGAAAGAACCCACAATTTTGATCATGGCTTGTGACGGCCTATGGGATGTTATGGATGGCGATGATGCTGTTCGAATTGCTACGGATTTGCTGTTTGACAAAAAGCTAAGTGCAAAAGATGGGGCAGCGCGTCTCGCAGAGCTTGCTCAACATTTGGGCTCATCTGACAATATCACTGTCATTTTGATCCGCTTTTACTGGGAGGATGAGGACAGCAATGACTAAGTAGCAATTTCAGCGGTCGCTTGGCTTGTTTTAATATAGCAAAGATTTGTACATCTGATTTGACTTTGTTATCCTATGACCCTGTTATCATTATCTTCCATTTCATCAAATTTTCGGGATTGTGGAAGCAGAAGATTGCTAGTCCGATCAAAATGGGTACCTCCACAATTGGTAGAATGCGCTTCAATTGGTCCCATACGAGCGGAACTTTGCCAATACATCTAAACATAAATATTTTCCTCTCATCAAATGGTGGATGAGCCACCCAAACAGTCGGATCGTATCGGGAGGTGCTTTTGTTGTTGCTCGTTAATGTTCCACGGTAGTGGCTAAAGAAATCGAAGCCATGCTTACCGTTATAGGCACCGATCCCTGAAGTGCCCACTCCTCCAAATGGTTGGTAGTAGTTTGCAGCTTGTTTGATCAAGTCATTTATTCCACATGTTCCGGATGGCACCGCTTCCATAATTTTTCGTTGTTCGTCCTTGGATTGACTAAAAATGTACAGCGCCAGCGGATGTTCCGCCTTTGATGTGTAGTGATGATTGACAAAGTGAATACCATCGTCAACGCTCGGGACAGTAATTATGGCAAGAATGGGACCAAAGATCTCCTCTTTCATAATTGTCGAATTGGCAGTAGCCTCAACAATGGTCGGTGCAACGAATCTCTTCTTTACATTGTGAAGTTCACCACCGTAAATAACTTTGCAGGTAGAATCAATGAGGTTAACAACTCGTTCGGCATGTTGCACAGTTATCATTTTTCCCACATCTCCACCACCACTACCGTGGGAGTAACTAGACATGGGATACATTCGATCCATCGCACTGAACAATTCATTGATAAATTCTTCCTTGACACACTCTTCTACCAACACCTGATCGAAATGAAGACAAGCAGCAACATGCACTCTCGTAAGTTTTGATTGAGATAATAAAAACACTCACAAAAGAAGGAGAATGATATCACGTACATATTCAGGACAGACGCACATCTGCCCAGCATTCCCCGTAATCTTGCCCCAAGCAATCCTCATTGCCGCCGAGGGTAGATGAGCATTCCGTGTAACAAACACTGGATTTTTTCCACCAAGTTCCAGCAGTACGGGTGTTAAATGCTTCGCGGCTGCCAATGCCACCTTCCTACCCACGGTAATTCCCCCCGTGTAGGAAATGACATCGACTCTTTGTTCCAATAATTCAGTGGCTTCGTCGGCACCTCCAATAACTACCTTGACTACACGGTCATCCACATACTTTCCACAAGTTAGTAAGTGTGATAGTAACTTGGTACAATGCACGCATCGTTCGGACATTTTCACAATACAGACATTGCCTGCACACAATGCGTCCATTAATGGATTGAGAGTTAATTGAATTGGTAAATTCCATGGAGTGATAATCGTAACCACACCACGAGGAATGGGCTCCACTGTGGAATAGACGGGGATGTTCAAATTCATTGGAAATGGTGTGGGTGTATGTTGAGATTTCATCCATGACCGTAGATTGGATTGGGCGTAGCGAGATCGACTAATGACATGACTTAGTTCAAATGCCTCGGCATACATAGCACCTTGGCATAAATCTTGTGAGATGGCATGGGAGAGTGCATCGGTGTTCTCGCGTATTAGCCTCTCGATGCCACGGAGTTGAGATATTCGAAATTCGTACGAGTGGGTGATGCGAGTGTGGTAGGTTTGGTGAGCGACATTGACGAGGGGGGCAATGGATGATATGGGAGTATACATGAGCAACGACGACGACGACGACGCTTCAGCCGCATCGTCGCTGCAGGAGCTCTTGTCGTTGATATTGTTCATGTCAGAAAATTGGCGGGTCGAAGGGGTAGATAGATGCTTCACACGCCCACCGAACAATGAGCGATTGATCCTGTGCTGCAGTGGTAGATTTTGTTGCTTGCCATAGCGGCAGAAAGCTATGGTCAACTGAGCCACAGAGCTGAAGGGGATCATGGTCATGGTCATTCAGAAAGATTCCGAAGTTCCTCCCGCTCCCGCCAAAAATGGCATGATATGGGTGTGAGGATATGGCGGGAAACCCGCTAATTCAAACCTCCTACACGTGACAGTGCAGCCTACACGTGGCATGTTTGCGCTTCATGCTTCCCGGCCGGAGAGAAGATGTCAACAAGTCGAAGTCGAGTTTGATCTGGTCTATCTATGTGTCCGCATATCATTTGAACATTTGCTTTGCAGGTAAGTGAAAGTAGAATAGATATTGCGCAGCCTATTGATAAATGAGAGGCAAGAGAGATTTGCGCAAAAGTTTTGCCGTCCCAATACATTTTGCATCCGAGGAAGAGAGTAGGCCATCCATTAACACAGTTTCAACAATCATGACATGTAATTTAGATGGTATCCTGCGTTTTATTCAGCATTTTGCTTCGCCCCTCCTGAAAAGCCCATTCATATCCATCACTGCCAACACTGCCGTGAACAATCTACCCACAAATAATGTCACAATCCCCTTGGAGATTGAAGTGACCAATGCAAAATGCAATCGGCAAGTAAGAAATCAGAGGTGGGCCAAAAGTAAGGGCACGCATTCAGGTTAACTCACTCCACTCCAGATTCCAACCAAATCTTTTGCTCCACGTAACTCCACCATTGCAATGACTGCGCTAACAGTAGTTCCACCCGCCAACCACTTGAATCGTCCACCTCCAATGGCCAACGCCTCTGTTACAAGTGTGGCACTAACCAATGTCATTTGATAGGCAACGTGCGGTAGTAGAGTAAAAAGATTCTGTCGAACTGCTGGATCAAAAGTGAATATGAAGGAAGGAGCCGATTGTCGCAGTAGCAATATAGCAAGGGAGCCGACGAGCCCTTGGATGAGTGATAGTTTGATCATGTACAATGAGAGAGACTTGATTGCGCGTCGTTTCCCTCCCGTCGTCGTAGACTGTGTACTGGATTCGTCGCTACCGTCCATCGTTCGAGACAGTTTATATCCCTCCCATTCTCTCGCCATCAATACTTGTGCAGCTACACCAGCACCGTCCAAAAACAGAGCTACCACCAGCCATATGCTCAGCGCCATCTGATGCGATGCAACGATAGTATGTCCCATGCGTGTAGCTCGAGATGTTGCATATGCCCACGCTAGTAGAAGCGATCCCTGCTTGGCCATCATGGCGGCATTGGCACGAAATATCGTCGCGGCGATACTACGCTTTTGTCGCTTAAGATCTCCCTGTTCTGCCTTGCCAATAGGAATATTTCCACCCAACATTCGTCTCTGAAACAATTTTCGTCCATAAACTAATGCACCAATCACTTGACTCAATGCCGTTGCCACCGCCGCTCCCTTGATCCCCATGCCCAATCCATACATCACCCCTCTACCACCACCGAACATGCAATAGGGATCCAATATCAGATTCAATAGCGACACCAAACAACTAACCTTCCATGGAGTAATCACATCGCCATATCCACGAAAGATTCCCTCGGATGCCGAAAGCATCACCACGGCTGGTGCTGCGATGGATCGATTATTGAGATAGGTCATTGCCGATGGATAGAGTTGTGCTTGCCCATCGTGGGGAGATACCCCCATGGCCAGTAGACACTGGGGACCAAAACCAAGTAAGAATGCAGCGATGAATGTTCCCATGATGATGGATTGTTGTATTGATGTTTGTGCAATTAATACTGCCTCGTTCTGTTGATGTGGTTGCTGCTCCTGGAAGATGCTGCCATATTCAACATCGTTTTCGTCCACTTTCGTTTTCTTGGATTGCTGCTCATCCCGTACTAATGCTGCAGCAACCAACGACGATGTACTCGATGTTGTGGCACGGAAGCAGTGGAAACATAAGTGGAAGATGCTAGTGCATGCACCTAATGCCGCGAGGGGTACACTACTGCCGCCACCACTACTGATTGTCGGTGATGTTGTACCGACGGCGACACTACCCCTGGCGACGTTACCGATAACATTCATCGCAACAGTACTTCCCAGCATCCCAACGAATAATGTATCCGCCAAGGAAAGTAACGGATCGTTCATCATTCCGGCTAAGGATGGCACGGCAATGGCAATTGTCTGTGATGTCCAATTGTACTCGTTGCCATTATCAGTGTTATCGTCGTCGTCGTCGTCATTGTGACACTGGGATGGCGATAATTGTGAATGATTATCACTTGTATCGCCTGGCTCCATCGAGAGGTGTAGGGAAGTACTTTTAGGATAGTGAGTTGTAGTTGTAGGAGATCCCGAATTTGCACGAAGTGTCCCCCTGTGCTGATCATGATGATAATTCCACAAACGACTATCTCCGTCCAGCCACGGATGTTGCTCTCGACGATGCCGTCGTGTGAGAATATAATTTGCTCGGCGAGAAGTACAAAAGGTGAAGCAGAAGCCAGCAATGGTTGGAGCGGACGTTGCGGTGACGATACCATGACTATGATGACATCGTCGGCGTCGAAACTGGAGCGGCGGCGACAATGATGAATTGATTGATCGATAGGGTTGGTGGGCAGCGGCGTAGCCATCAATGCACACCAAGAGCACAATTAAATTCATCGCCATGGTTGTCGGTCGAATAGAACGGCCGAATGACAGGAATTACTCCGTGGAGAGTCAATGGTGATGGGAGTACTACAAATTCTTTCTTGTCCATCGTGGTGAAGGTGGATTGGAGTTTGGATAGGGGATAGGGGTGCCATATTGATGAGGTTGCGTTGAAAAAGGAAAAAGATCTTAGGACTCTTTCCTGAGGCGGGACTCGAACCCGCAACTTTCTGATTAGAAGTCAGATGCGCTACCATTGCGCCACACAAGAGACAACCTACTCGGCTGAGAATTTGATTATCTAGAGTCGAACGCTACTGTTAATTATTTTGCCATGTTGTGCGGTTGAAAGTGCATGTGTCTGTCCTTCGATCCCGTTGCGAGAAACTCTTGTACTCGCTTACATAGGAATAGTTGCTATTTGAATTCATATTAGAATTTGAATCTGTCGTGTTTATGAGAAACCAAGACCAATTTAGAACGTCTTCACTTACGTAGGAATAATATGCTATCTTCGCCTGTCCGTTGTCAAAGATTGCACGTGGAGGCAATTCACTTCAACTTCGGATCTTCCGCTTCCGCCGTCGCGTCGAGCCACAACTGCCATCACCAACACCAACACCAATCCCAATCACCACCACAGAGTCTTTCTCGGCTTCGACTTCGACTTCGACTTCGACTTCGACTTCGACTGACTATCGTCGTAATCCTTTCAGCTTGCAAACCAAATCCATCCACTCCAGTTCAACTCACTTGTCTTCGGGGGTAAACGATGTGTCCCAAGAATTCCTCCTTGTCGGCGATTGCGGCTGCCATACTCTGCAACTCCTGCCAATTCCAAAACGGCTTCATTGGTACTGTCGACGCATTAACTAGATCCAGTCTTCCACAACAGCACAATTCTTTGAGAAATAACCTATCACGCTGCAGGCGTAACAATACATTGCTATTTCAGGGCCAACGGAACACTATCACACCACGGCCAATACTAGAAGCGAAGACGGAATATAATTCTGTTGTTGCATCAGTACCGATCATTGTTGATACGCAGAGCACTTGCGAGACCACATCTACACCAGAGGTAGCAACTATTCAAAGAGCAAAAGAGGAGACGGTACCTTCCACATGGAGTCATGCATTACAACGTTTCTTCATTCGAGAACCTGGTCCTCCACTGGTACTACTTTCATTATCGGGGTTCATTTTCACTCGTATCCAATCATCGATGCCATTTTCCATTGCAGAGTTATCAATATTTGCATCGTCTATAATTGTTTGGTGGATCCAAGAATACTTCTTTCATCGAATATTTCTCCACTCTCCCTTTCAATGGATTGTGAAATCTATTCATCAAACACATCATGAGAAGACTTATTTTCACATCTCGATAGATCCTCCGGAGTTACTCCTTGGGTGGTTATTTGCGGCACATTTTATATTGAAGTCGGTATTGCCGTGGCATTATTGCCTAAGCGCAACGATTGGATATGCACTTGCTGGATTAGTTTATGAATGGAGTCATTACATTGTTCATACAAGGGTTAGACCACCTTCGGCATCCTTTTTCTTGTCTGAGGCCTTCTCGAGGTTGTTTTCACAGATGAGAGACAATCATATGCGGCATCATCTGGTCGATAATCGATATTGGTATGCATTCAGTGTCCCCGCGATGGATGACTTGTTTGATACTAATCCTGATGTGAAAGAGGTGCGAATGTCGAACGGGACAGTGAAATAGAGGAAGTTTATTTCTATGGAGCAAGCTTGGATGAAAATTGTATTCCCGTGGCAAGTATGCATCATCAGCTTCTTGCATGAACAATTTAGGGCTGGATGTACCCGATTGGGATGTATGTGATCGTAGTACTCCTCCTTCTTGGTCGGATGATCATGATTCTACAACTGCCTGGACACGAGCTCTCGTCAAGCAGGTATCGGGCCCATGGAACATGGAACGTCCAGGTCTGAGCCACTAGTGCCGCATATCTCCTTCCGTTATCTATCGACATCGTACGTCCTCTCGCCTCTTCCTTCGGTGCTCCTGGGATTGCGAGAAGATTTGACTCTGCTCGAGTGAGGTGGTAGCTCGATCGGTGACTCGGTATTGAGCGGTGAACGGGCCTACCATAGTGCAATGAGCTGCCCCCCCCCCAGCACCAATGAGTTTTTAGATCATATATCCGAGAGTATCAGCGTATGTAATGATACGAGTGGATGAAGTCGTAATCTTTGCATGCCGTTGAACAGTAATGACAGGACGCCTTCAGAGCAAGATAAACAGAATTTCATGTTGTTATGAAGAGAATTGAATCTTTGTTCTTATTGATCGGCTTCTATTTATGCATTCAACTTCTCCTCCAAAAACATGACAATGTTTGTCAACTTGTCAATACCATCGACGTCATTTGCACACCTGCCCATTCCATTTTCATCGACATCATCCACATCATAGTCGTCAAATACCGCAGCACTATCGATATCAGATACCAAATATCCCCCATTTTCTCTCGTCCAACCATATGCGATCCAAGCATCATCCACCCATTCACCATCCCCACTACCACCAGTGCCGCCATCACATTCCACGAAATTCATACGAAGACAAAATTCGGCAACGTCCAACTTGGCAACATACTTGTGCAATCGTTGATTGATGCGCGAACGAAATACCACCATTAGTTCAGTAGCATAGGTTGCGAGTGGTTCCATGTTGCTGGTTTGACAGGATTGCAATGCTCGCAAGGCGAGAGTCGAATACGGTAGGGAGGTGGAAGCGGAGGGTGTGATCCCAGCATTGCTCGTGCCGATGACACCATCATCATTCGGTTGCTCCGACGATTGCAATTCATCATCATCTTTGTTTTCAATTTGCATTGATGCAATTCCAGTATCTGAGGAGTGAGTGGCGGTGGTGCTCGCGGCGGTCGAAGCGAAACCAAAGTTGTTGTTAGTCTGCTGCTGGTTGGATGATGGTACCAAAAAATTATTGTGCATTCCACCCGTATTCCAAAGGCTCATGAACTTCGCAGCATTCCACAACTGTTCTAACTGTACATAATCGCTATTGTTGGCGGTATTGTTTGAGGAGGAGGAGACAGGCACGCCCGCTCCCACCGTGGCAGTTGCATGTCGGCTCCACAAATGTTGCGCATGAGTGTATTCTCCCAGATATAGCAGCAGGGCCATCTGCGTGACCAGTATGTGACGATTATAATTGCCATTATGATTACCATTGGCAAATAATGATGATCGTTGTCCAGAAGAAGCAGCAGTATCAGCAGCAGCGCCATTGTTATTGCCATCAGCGGCAGCGTCGGAAGATGCGGAGGAATCGCTCGCCGTCGTCGTCGTCGTCGACTGGAAGAGAAAATTCAAAAAATCCGGCGGGGGAGTCATCTCCGCTAGCTCACATAAATGAACGAGACGCAATGCATGGGAGCGAGGGAGGAGGATGGTGGGCAATGATGATGGGGAGGAGAGGAATTCCTCGAGGGTGAGATATTGGGCGGATGTCATGGTCATGGTCATGGTCATGGCTGCAGTGATTTTTATGCTGGCGCTCGGAGCGGATCGCTGGTTTGTCGCAAGAATCGCCGAATGTTGGATTTGGCGGGAGATACAAGTGTTGTTGGTACTGATTCCACCGCTCGTAGAATTTTTAAAATTAAAATTAAAATTAAAATTAAAATTAAAATTAAAATTAAAATTGAAAATGAGAGCAGTATGTATGAACGATAGGATTCCGTATGTGGAAGACGTACAAGTTCCTCAAGTAGCTATCTGAACAAAATGGCGCGCCCGCCCGCCGTCGCCGCCCAATCTTCAATAATCTTCGGCCGTCGCCCGCTAGAGCTAGAGCTGGCCTCATTCGGCTTGCATTTGCAAGTAGCCCGTTGCCCATGGGCCCATTGCCGGCGCCCATAGATACAAGGACCATGACATGGCTCTGGTAGTAGGCTCTAGAGCTAGTGTCGGTGGCATTTGGTAGGGGTCGATGTGAATGTGATGATGAAACTCGGCATCCATAGTGCAGGGGGGAGAGAGATGATGATGATGATGTCAAATGTCGATAACGTTTGGATGACGATGAACACCTGCGGGTGGAACATAAGTTGGGATGGTTCGCTTGGTACTTGAGTTCTTAAGACGACGGCATCAACCGCGACGGGCTGGTGGCATTTTGTTGGTGGCGACAACGAAAGAATGGCAGACGTCGAATGTGCATCATTCAGGAATGCCCTCTTCATCCGATACAAAAGGTCATTCAGAAACTTGTGCTGCAAAATAATGAATGGGCATGCGAGAAACATGGATCTAATGACACATGCTAGAAGAAATCTATCGATGGGTGCTCTCAGAGAATTTGAAATAGTGCACCTCTGTTGCCGGAAGATTCAGGGTAATTTGTTTTCAGCCATTCATTTTGGGGGGTGCGTCGATGAAATTCGTGATGGATTCAATGAAGATTTTGACGTGATATCAAATGGAGATTGAAGCAAATCAGTTTCCAAAGCACCTCACAACTCCAGTCGGAAGTCGAAACAGCAAACACCTCAACTAAACTATGGACCGTCGTGTTCAGCGTCTCGAGCGTAGGCTCAAGAAGGAGGAGGCGGAGGGGAAATCGAGTAAGGTCGACGGCGATGATGTCAATCCGATTGGGCGTAGCGAGACTACCGATGGAAAATTTGCCAGGTTGCTTGCGCAGGATGAAGATGTGCTTCTTAGTTTTGTGGCGAAGATCAACAAGGTCTATCAGGAAACACTTCGTCGACCGGCTCCATTTGTAAGCTTTGTAATCTGCGGGATGCAGAGTAGCGGAAAATCTACGATCATGGAACGCTTCCTCAATGCGCCGTTAAACATTGTGCAGGAAGGAACAGGAACGAGGTGCCCTCTCGATACAACTTGCATTCATGACAGCTCCCTGGAGCAGCCGAAGTGCGAGCTTAGTGGAGAAGAACTCGACCTAAGTTGGGCTGGAACAGATTTGACCACGGAAGAAGTATTTACCGCAATCACCGAACACAACAAGCAGTTGGGGAGGGAAGACAGGTTCTCCACTAAGCCATTGACACTTGTCTACCGCGCGAGCAACGTGCAGAACATGAGATTCGTTGACACGCCCGGCATCATTGCAAATCAAGTGAGTTTGTATATCCCGATTGCAATTGGTTCTTAAAATCGTTCTAGCTACTTATTTTCGATTGTTGCTCTTCATCCTATCATCAACACAACTTAGGGAACGGGCAAAGATAACCGTGAAGATATCAAGTCCATCCTTCGTGACACGATGAAGAAACCCAATTCAAAGCTCTGCGTCCTAGTCGAGCCAAAGGAATTCTCCACGAACGCCATTATCAACTTCTGTGACGAAACCTTTGGAGGAAAAGGAAAATGGGTCGACAATGCCATCATACTGATGACGAAGTTTGATAAGCAGCTCGAGGATTCTAGAAGTGGCGTCAAGGCAAACAAGTTCTTTGCTGAATATCATGAGAATAATTTGTTCCCGTACTTGACCATCACGCCGACTCTAGCCTCCGAAGATCTCGACGCCGAAGTGCTTTTTCTGAAGAGACAACAGCTTCTTGAAAGTTCACCGTCCTACGAGGAGGCAAAATTCAATGAATGGAACGAGATGCATGAAAAGTACAGGGAAACTGACCCCAATGATCCAATGCTTAAATCAGAAGTCAGTTCTCGCCTTGGATTTCCAGTAGCCGCAAACAAGATGAGAGAAGTGATGTTGACAGACACCGCAACTCGTCTACCCGAAGTACTCATGTCTCTTCGTAAAGAGCTCGGAAATGCGCGCGATGAACTCGTGGTTCTCGAGGGCAAGAAGAAGTTCCGAGATCCAAACCATCTGAAGGTAAGTACAGAGGTGCGAGATGATCAAGTTTGCATTCATGCATTGGTGATCCTCGTTTCATTGACTTATGCTTGCCGTTTGCAGTTGAAGATAGGGAACTTATTGCAAGACGTCTGTAAGCGCATGGCTGATTACCTTGACGGGGACCTAGAAGCAGCGGTCAGTCTTCCTCATCACATGATGGATCTTGAGTTGGAGTTGGAGCTAGAAGAAGACTCTGAATGGATGGATCAAACATTGGGCAACAAGGCAACGGTCAAAGATGAAAATCGCTGGCGAAATGTCATTGCTGCGATGCTTCAAAAAGGAACAATGCCAAAGTATGTTTGTGCAGATAAGAAATTCCTGGGCGGGAAACAATTTCAAAGAGCGAAGGAGTTGTTAATGGCTGCGATGGCGGGTAAAGAAACATTATGCCTGGTTGTGTTCTTAATATTTCTGCCCCTTACCTGTCTAACATATGCATGGTCTTCACTTGCACCGTCGCAGAGGCGTTTCCCGACATCACTAAGATGAAAGCTTACGTGGCGAGTGGAGCAGGGTATTTGCAAGGTGGCTTGCAACGAGAGAACTGGGAGAGGGGTAAGTTGCAATGACCATCAATCGTTGGAGCAAAATGTATGACTTTCTTAGTCGTCCGTTGTCATTCGTCTTGTTTTACTAGCAACTCTGAGTATCGTCAAGATGACATCTTTCATTACGGTACACCCTGGAATCAACTTTCTAATCAAGCACGTTGGAACCATCTTTCGCAAACTATTTCAAGTGTAAGAGTTCGTTTGTGTTGTGGTTACATTCTTCCATCAAATTTCTCACTTGCCGGATGTTCCTGTGTTCAAGGGCAATGATGGACATGAAAATGCGGTCTGTTGAGGCTGGCCGATTGCTTGGCATCTGCCCCGGCTTAGAGAACATCCTTTCTGGTCATTTTGATGACATGTTGTGGATGTTGATGCAGAATGCGGCTGAGAAAACTCACGTTTCAATGGAGCCATGGTACTCCACTCTCGACCCTAACCTTCCAGGGTTCCATCCGCTAGAGGATGATAAAGATGATGATCGCGAACTTTATGTACGCGACGTCCACGGCCAGTATGTCCAAACTCTGAAAAAGAGTGAGCTTCGCGAGCAAAAGTTGAAGGAAGCTACTGGAGGGTGGCTCTCCAGAATGATGCCGTCGTTTTTGGCTAGTACCGTTGATGAAAAGAAAGCGAAAGGTGAGCACCTATTGTGTTACTAAGTAGGTCAAGTTTTAGTTTAGGATCATCTCAATCTCTTGTTCTCTGCTTAACAGAGTTGCTTCGGGAACGAGGAAAGCAAAAGGCTGAGCTAAAGAAGAATTTTCTTCCCGACAATAGGACGTCAATGATTACCGACGAAGAAACAGAGAAAATCATTCTCTCCGCATTTCATTACGTCGTTGCATTGCAAGAACAAATTCAAACTTATCTCAACTTTCAGATCAACCACTACCTGTACAACGAGTTTAAGGAGAATCTTGCAACATTTCCACGTATTGTCTCTGATGAAGATTGGACGAAGTTGATTCACACTGATGACACATTGGACAAAGTTATTCAAGATGTCACGTTAAAGGTCAAAGAAATCAAAGACTCCCTCGGCGATGTGCAAAAAATGCAAACTCAATTCTAGTTGTCTAAGTGTGTATCTTGTGTGGGAACGGTCCTCGGAAGACCTCCTTGAATATTTTTCTTTCATCCTAAGTGTCATCGGGCAGTTGTTTAAGATGACGGCGTAGACGGGATGAATAGCCTTAGTAGTATTGTAATCGAAATTAAAGGTTTGCTTGACACAAAATACATCATTATTATCATGAACTTTGTACACCGTAAACCACCTCTGCTCAATCTCCCCGTCAGAGACGAATGTTTTTCATCTGCACTCGGGTGAAAATGTCATTGTAGAGTTTCACCTTGTAATAGCTCACATCAGCTCTTGTGTATTGATCGATCTCTTCCCTCCAATCAGCTATCGTACCATAGTTGCCGCACTGCAAACCTACCACAGTACCATTTGGAATGATGAATTGTTCTGATCGAAGGTAAACAGATCCTCTCTTACCCCCTACAACATTGTACCTCGCTTGGTACAACCCGCCTCTTTCATCTTTGTAATAAGATACTAACGTTGCCAGAAATACTCCCAACTCATTAGCCTTTGCAGCACGTAGACAGACAGTGACATTCCGAAACAACGCAGTTATCTTTGACTTCATGGTAGTACAATGGTCGTCGATCTGGATTGTATACAAGTCGGAACTGTCGTCGTAGTTCACAACACAACCCTGTAGCCCATTGAAATGAGCAAATCGAATGTCCTTACTTTGAATGGTGATGCGTGTTCCATTGGGAAGTACGATGGGGATTATGGGCCCGTTGTTGGGCATCGGAGCGGATGTAGTAGGAGTAGCGACACTGCGATTTTGAGTTCGATCATATTCGTTTCTCAATGCCTCATCCTTCAATATATCGTATGCATGCGAAATCGCCTTGAACGCCTCGTCGGCTTTGGGAGTGTTATACTTTTCCTTATCGGGGTGCAACTTGAGTGCCAACTTGCGGTACGCCTTCTTGATGATTCCGATGGAACAAGTCGGTGAGACACCGAGGACTTTGTAGTATGCGTTCGTCTCGTTACCATTATTCGCATGCAGAATGGTCTTGACTAATTCTCGTATTTCTTTGCGCTGTCGTTCGTCTGCAAGCATTCGTTCCGTTTCCTCTGCTTGCCGCCTTTGAATCTCTTCGTCCACTTTTCGTCTTCGTTCTAGTTCCACAGCAGCGGCATTTATGGCGTTTTCCAAAGCCTGTCGTCTCCGTTCCTCTGACTCCACGACGTCACTCTGTTTGTCATCGGTGAGTTCCTCCTCACACTTGGAGAAATCATGCTCAACATCGACGTTTTGAGCTGAAATATCGTTGTTTGTGAACTTTATTTCCTCGACATCATTCTCTCCTCGGTTGTACTCACTACTGGGAACTACAAGATCCCCATCGGAATTCTCTGTTGGATCGCGNATCATTCTCTCCTCGGTTGTACTCACTACTGGGAACTACAAGATCCCCATCGGAATTCTCTGTTGGATCGCGTGCTTCCATGGCAATGGTTTCACTGTCTCCATCGTCATCATATTTCTTTGCTTCTGCAAGATCCCCATGACTTTCTGATGGGTCTCGTGCTTCCATGTCAGTTATTTCACTGTCTACCTTGACTTTATATTTCTGTTCTTCGATCCTTTTTGCAGAGTCTTGCTTATGTGAATCTTTGCCTTCACTTTTCTGGACCACTTGAATTTCTCCCACCATTTCTGCGGCAAGTTCTTCGAACATTCGTTTTATCAGTGCATTCACTGCCCTCTCTTTGTCTTCGTCATCTTCAAATGCCTTCATAAGATCACCAGCTGCGTCGTCGGCGACCCCGCTTCTCTCTTCGATGCTTTCACGTGTCTCCTTCGTCTTCACTTTCTCCCTGTGTCCTTCTGGATGGTTATTTTCACCCGCGGATTGAGTTTGCGTCGTCGTCATAATTGATGATCCTGTTGCTGCTAGATCGCATGCTGGTTCTTTGGACACCGAGTGTCTATAATGAAGGATTCCCTTCATTTCC
>JALLBK010000056.1:0-35787 GCA_036940085.1 Discostella pseudostelligera
ATCACCCCGAACACTCCAATGAACAGCAGTTCATAGAACCTAACCTAAATAGATAGAGGAGTACTGTTGAAAATAGCGAACACGTGTGGCGAAAATGGCGGGAAGAAGAAAGTTCTCCACGTCAACTACTACGGGTTCCTCCATAGGAAAGCTTCTGGAATTGCATGTATGTGTATCAATCCCGCAGACAATCAACTCAACATCGTCCGCATGAAGCAAAAGATGGTGCCAATCATATCTGTGCCAATGCTAATGGCAAATTGAATAACGACGGCAATGCCTGCACCGTGTTGGGTCGCATCACTCTCTAAACGGCCAAATTGAATCGTCCTCCGTCCTCTCTCTCTTCTTGATTGGTGGTATCAATCACAACAACAAAATGCCATCCTTTCCAGTACTCTCGCCAAAGAATAAAATGAAGGTGCCGCGGCAACTCCTCATTCGGACCAAATCGAAATCTCCCTCTCCGCCCACATCATCCACTGCGCCGGGGAGAACAACAGCTTCGACTGCCGCCGCCACCCACTCGCAATCACAAGCTCCGACGGCGAACACAACACTTCCAGCCAAAACGGAAAAGACGGTGAAGGAGAAGAGACTTTTATCATCACAACTCTCCAAACATAAATCTCCCACCTTCTCCAATGACCAAAATAATACTACTCCTACTCCAAAACCTAAAATACCGCGAATGCATCGCGACATGCGCCTACTGTGCGATGAATTTCGAATATCCGATCAATCTCGTCTGGCATTACGAAAGTACGATGCTACTCGTCTCGAGGATTTTTGTTACATGACTGATGAAGATTATGTCAATATGATGGATATGCAGGAAAGGATGGGGTGTCCGATACCGCCATTGCAACAACGGAAGATACGTGTGTTGCTACTGTGGGCGCGATCGATAACCGATGGTACTAAAACAACAACCACAACGGCGGTAGGAGAGGAGGATGCAAAAACTGTCGGGGATAAAACAGCCGCCACATTTACTTCCAATGGTACTACGGCTATATCTTCGCTAACCAAGCCTGGTGGATTGGAGGGAGGTTCCACCGTCCCGCCTACCCCAGTTCCACCTCATCGTACTGCATCTGCTGCATCGGGAATAATTGTGCCATCGGACTGGGAGAAACGATTTTATGCCGATTTGCCATCGTTGAAGGAAGAATTGAAAAAGCTGGGGGGAGAGCCACAATTGCCGAGTTGGCTATCATCGTTACGGATTTTCTGTGGGTTTGCATGAATAAGTAGTGCACTCACAGACACCTGCTGGAAATTTTTCTTTCATTTCTTCGTTGCGGATGTCGGTTACCCTAGGTTACCCTTCAGTCTTTTTCAATATATCCCTTTTCAAAACAAACAAACAAAAAATAATAATAATAATAATAATAATAACGCACATACAGGTCGACGATTGATATTCTTCAAAGAATTGATTTTGCAATGATTTAGATAACGTTAAACAAAATTGATGAACATCACGATGAAGATGTCAAGTATGGAATCTTTTCATCACCATAACACATTCGTCTCCATCCCACCCGTAATCTCTTCCGATTTCCCATACCTATGCTTGACTCAAACAGCCCCATGACTCAGCATGGCATTGGCCACCCGCAAGAAGCCAACCATGCTTCCTCCTGCGAACAAATCTCCCCGTGCATTAAATTCAGTAGCTGTACTCTTCACATCGTTGTATATCCTTTTCACTTCCGATTCCAATATCGAGTCGGTTAGATTATGTCCATGGGCATTGTCAATATTAGCCCCCGTTAATGTGACAATGTGTGGGCCGTACATGACACCGCGACTCTTAAGAACCTGCCGTCCATCGATGGTAACATTCTTGTGTCCACCCTCGATAACACCCAAACATCCCATATCGGCCAATTTCGATGCCGCGGCCTCATCGACACTCTTGATAGGGCCACAGGGGAAGCATAAATCGCAGGGGATGTCAAAGATACTCTTGGGTTCATTGAATTTTGCCGTAGTGCTCGAGATGACATACCGTCCGAGCATTCCTCCCCGTTCATTCTTAATATTGGATATCGTGCGCAGTTTACTCTCGTCGATACCAGCGGGTTCATAGACAAATCCCGATTCATCCGAGAAAGTGAGCGGGATGGCACCAAACTCCAATAATTTCGATGCCACACTACGTGCATTATCACCCGAGCCAAGGATGAGGCATCGTTTCCCCATGAGCGATTGATTCTTCTCCTCTTTCAACATCTCCTTGGCAAACAAAACAATGGCATGTCCGGGCACTTGCGAATCTTTCCGTGTCATGAAAGGCACTCCACCGCTAGTGCACTGCGAATTAATGCGCTTGTACTGTCCAAACAAGTATCCCATCTCACGTTCGGTACATCCGGTCCCTCCCATGGTGGGATGATCAATATCAGGTCCGATATACTTGGCCAATTCGGTCATGTAACTTTGACAGAAACGTTGGACTTCACTCTCGGACTTGTTGGTGGGGTTAAAGTCGCTTCCCCCCACACTACTGCCCACATCATATCCCGTCAATGCATTCGAGAAGACATTGTCAAACCCCAATGCCTTGATTAAACCACCATCTACATGGGATGATAAGTGCAATGGCCCCTCGTACGGACCCAACGAACTCGAATATTGTATTCGAAAGCCACGATTAGTACGCACTACGCCCACATCATCCATCCAGGCCACTCGGAACTGGATCAAACGTTCAGGCTCCATCAATTGTTTAGCCACAAAGGCATACCGAGGATTACGATCAAACAACGGACTTAGTACCTCAAGTGTACTGGTGACACTTTCAATAAAGGAGGACTCGTGGGCGTCACGACGATGTGCCTCGGCAATGAGGAGTTTGGATGCCTCAAGGCCGGTCTTGAACCGGACATCGCCCTGACGACGGAAGAGTGGCTTTGAACGCCATGATTTGGAGACTTGCATTGTTTGGTGGACGCCTTCTTCGCGTGTTACGAGATGCTTCTTGGGTTGAGATGAGGAGAGGTTGTTGATGGAGGTGGAGGAGAGCAGCCTGGCACTTTGGGGCGCCGACGCCGATGCAGCTGCCGACGCCGATGTCGACGCCGACGTCATGATGCCTACGCCACCAAAACGAGAGGAGGCGGTCGCAAAGCCGGAAGACGGCCGGGCAGCAACGAGGGCCCTAATTGCTAGCTGTGAACGAGATGTGACTAGCATCCTGGGAGAGCGGGTAGGTGATGGTGAGTGATAGTGGTGATACTAGTAAGTAGATGGTGATACTACCGATTATGTCCTTGCTACCGATGGCGTTGGTGCCGGCCGGACGGCGGTCGGTGCAGCGGAATTTGGAATTTTGATTGTCAGTATGTGTCATGTTCGTATCTTTTATCTTCCCGCCATTTTCGCCTCAATAATTTTCGCCATCTTCGCCATATCTACGCTAAATTACTTCCCGCGAAGTATTTTGCTTGCCGTCGATTAGATCGATGAACCATGACGATGGACGATAGTGGACGATGATTGGACGCTGTCACCCCCGCCGTAGCCATGATGTCTTCATCGGCTTCACCAATATATTCCACACTGCCATCCTTGGTAGGAGGGCCATCTCAGTAAGAAGTCGGCGACGACGATATCCTGCTATTCGCAATCATTGTACCGCTGCCAATACCGTTCCTCAACAACAACACCTCCATCGTCAACAATACCAATACCAGCAACATCAACGTCGTACCTTCGCTGCACAATCCTCATCTTCATCCTACTCCTCGTCTACCACACTACGCAGCTCAAGTATCCACTCCTTCTTCGATCATATCGAAACCAATTATGGCAATCTCTCCTCGTTATTCGACACTGGCAGCAAAGGTGAAACTATTGTAGTCGATGATGGTATCATTCACACACATCATTTAGTGAGATTAATGACACATGATGCTACGGCTTTGCATGTGCGTAATTTTTATGATGGGGAGTGTGCTCAACGATTGGGAAGGGAATTGCTGATCAATGATGAATCAAAAAGTGGACATGCAGGAGTTGTCGGAGATGCAAGCAGTGGTGGTAGTGGTAGTGGTAGTGGTANGTGGTAGCGGCGGTGGTAGTTCGAGGAAGAATTGGAAGATAAACACACCACGTGGACTCGAAAGCAGTGATGTTATGACTGTGGGTGAGCACATGCCTTACAATGTCGCCTACTCTTCTTCTGTGGCTACGATTAATGGAAATCTTAAAATGAATGAATTTGTCGGCAGCATCAGCAACATCAACAATCTACCCGCTTCCCCAATAGACGAGTACTTTGAAGGAGTGCTGCGCGAATTTCGATTAAGGAGGCAGCCGAAGAAGATAGCTTGGTGCTCCTCTATTAATCATGCTAACAGTGACGACAGCAGTGCTAACAACAATTACGACGACTGTGCGAGTTTGCATGACCACGGATATCACTACTACCATCCACTTTGGCCTTTAGACAAGCTCCGCCTAGAGCTTGAGGAGGCATGGCCATCGGGGGCAGGATTGGCAAGAGAAGAATTTTCAAAGAGGAAGGACAACAATTCTGACAGCGCAACAAGTAAAGTACGGTATGCAAGACCATTTGGGGGTGGGTTGCCTCGCATCATGCAAGGACCGACACGATGGAAACGTGGTTTTATCCATGTAGATGAGTTGGGGCCGTTAGATGACACCCGAGGGTTGTTCTCGGCGAATATCTATTTCACTGTGCCTGAATTATATCCGTCGAGAAGTATTGACAGTAGTAATAACGATGAGGACTGGAAGAAGGATGCGGGGGCACTGTACGTTTGGCCTTTGGGTGTGCGCTCCCGGTTGGACTGGTACAGGGTAAGCAGGACATGCGTACACCTTACCCCTATCAACTTTTTCATCTGTTGACTTTGTCATGTTGTATTCTCATTTCGTATTTAGAACGCCGTAACCTTGTCAAGCTTGTCGTCCCAGGATCCTGAAATGCAGCATAACTTACGCGTTAAGCTCGGAAAGCCGAATATCATACGCCCGGAGCCCGGTGACCTAGTCCTTTTATGTGCACAGCGACCACATTGCGCCGTAGGATTTGAAAATGGTGTGAGGGTTTCGTTGCAATGCTTCTTATCGCACAGTGGCCTCGAACAGCGGTTGCTCATCGACTGTTAAAAGCATATCTAAATTAACCAGAGTGACTTAGTAGTGTAACTTATGTTTTATGCCACCTCAATACATGGACGATTTTGAATACACAATACGCTGAACGTCTCGCAATCAGAGATATTGGCTCTCAAACAATAATTGATGCGCTTGGCACAAGTGGTTGATTCTGCGAGCGGATAAAGCTTTCTTGATTTTGCAAGCGGTTTAAGTTCTCGATTACTTCTCTCAGGGCATCATCGGCCGTCTCACATACGGGCACCGACGCAGGTTCTGATAATACTGGCTGCTGGTACGCTCTGTAGCTAAATTCAGGGGTCTGATCTAAAAGGGCGTCTATCTTCACTGCTCGTTCAAGACTCAGTGTTTTGCTCGGTTCGACATATCGTCGGTTGATGTGAAGTGTGAAGAATACGGTCAAGAATGGTAGAGGAGAAAGAAGGATGATCTGGCCGGAAGAATCGATGGGAGAACGAGGTGAGAATTTTCTAACATTCGTGCTGCACAAAGTAAATTAGAATCACATATTTCTCACCTGATAGAGTCCTTTACGGATTAAAGTATAACCGATAAAAGTCATCTGGCTGATGAGCAGAGCAGATAATGTCTTGGTAACTGCTTGGGGAAACATCCTTCCGCCTGATTCATACGTCGGACTATAGACATATAATGCTTGCTTTTTGTACACCATCAATGCGACGAAGAAGTACAGACTACCCACGGGAAGCACTAAGGGTGAGATACAAGCGTAGGTGAAGCAAATGATGATGACAAGAAACTGTGTTGGGTATTCCCAGCCATAATTGATCGGTTGCCTTCGGTATACCTCCTTCAATTCTCTTTGCGTCAATCGTTTTTTGTTGAAGCATGACCTCAGGAAGATCATGCGGCTTAGTGCTCCAATGCGCAGCAACACCAAGGGAAGTCCAGCAAACGTCTTCGTAAGGAGCAGTGATATAAAATAACCAGCCAACTTGGGCATTGTCTCTCCTAAGATCACGAGTAGTTGCTTCGGATTGTTGATGATATTTCCCAGGGCAGTCCAAAGTGCACCAGCTGTCACTGTGATGTAAATGTTTGCCAACTGATAATGCATAGCAAGGAAAGTTAGAAACAAAACGATACATAGATGCATCAACAAAATTGCACTCGTATTCTCTCACCTGATAATAAAAATATCGTCCAACAATGGAGTTTTGTACTCCCGATATTGTTTTCCGTTTCTCATATGAAGTCGCAATCCAAGTAAACAATATGGGCAAAAGCAAGATCAATCCAAGTAGAGTAATGACCGGCAGATAGTCGTTGACAAATGGCTTCCATGTGCCCACGGCAATCTGACCAACCCATTCAAGTCCCGGAATTAATGCAACAGTTTCCACCTTGGCCCAAGCCTGGATAAGCGTTAATGGGATACTCCAAAACAGCACTCCAAAGCCAAGTAGGACATTTGCTACAAATTCTCTGCTCGCGATAATATCGCGATCGATCTGAACATTTTGCCAGACTAAATCCCGTGGCTCGGGAGCGACGGATACTTCCATTGGATTTCGCTTGTAGGTGAGCGGTGCTGAAGTAGTTACTGTCACCGGAGTTAGTGTTTTGAATGTAACGAAGCCGGTGGATGACATGGAAGGACGCTGGACATTGTCCACGACGACATCGGTACGATTGCGAACCTCATCAAGTCCGGCAGCCAAGAAATCGACACCCAATCGCCAAAGTAGAGCACGGAGCCACATAAGCGGTCTGCTTTGATATCGACTTTTTCGTCCAAAGGCTGTGAATGTTGTTGAATCGTCTGGAGCTTCCACACTGGTAGAAATGTTGACATTATCACTAATTGGACGTCCATCCGAATCTGTCAAATGATCACCTGTTATGAGTGGCGCCGTCTTCTCTGGAACTGCCCGTCGGCTTGTTGATGAGAAAGGCTTCGTATTTCTGTCAGCTATGGAGCCGTACTCCCCACCACTCCCTCCCGTCACCCCATCACCAAAGTAGTCCTCCTCCCCCGAGACCTCGAACTCATCACGCAAGCCCTCCACCGCCCTTGCGGAAGTCGCTTTTAACATGCCCAACCAATCCGAATTTAATTGGTCAACACTGTCATCACCAATGCCTCCATGTCGTGGTGAATTTCCAGTCTCGGCAATAAGGAACTTCTCCTCTTGTAGCTTCTTCAATCGTAGATTACAGCTTGCCAAATCATAGGTGTAGTACAGGATAGAATCGACGGTTTCTCCCTTATCTGGCAAGCTATCATACACATCGGTAGGATACTTATTCTGGTCCTCGTCGTCGGAATGATGATGTGTATCCGCATTACAGCTATCAATGAAGCAACAACAGAGGATGCACCATCCATCAATGGGGGTGCTTTCGATGCCACAACATTGAAATCGCGGTCGTCCGGCAACATGCGTGGGTCGTATTCCCGTCACACTGTAGTAGGCCAATGACTTTTCAAGACGACGACACACTCTCATCCGACGCGACGATAGTGCATCCAAATCAGGAACATTCATGGCCAAACAAGCCGAGTGGACTTGATTTGGGAAAATCTCATTGAAGTAATTGTAGAGAGCCGTGTTGGAACGTAAGGCGATGGGTACCTTCTCAATTTGTAGGGAGTATCGATGCTGATTCATCTGTCTTTGGGAGGCAGAGTTGGAAGGGGAAGAGGGAGGATGCCAATTATTTTGTTTTTGTTCCAGCGACAATGCATGAATGTCTTTGAAGCTGACATCAAGGAGTGGCGATCGAGATCTACTCCGTTGTTTGTCAATGTCGCCTTCGTCCTGCTCCACGGAGTTGGTGCTAGTGTTGTTATCGTCGAAATTTTCCTTGGGTGGACCATACCCTCCTCCACCTACAACTCCCCCACCCCCATTTCGCCACTCATTCATCCGCTGTAATATCCAATCCTCCTCCTCCCCACCTAGAAACTCCATCCGCAATTCCAAATAATGCATCATTTCGGCCCGAATGCAAAACCAGCAATACATGGTGAACGCCCAACAAAAGAAGGTGGGAATCCAAACCCTTGCCTTATCATTCTGCAACACATTGGCCATACTAAAATGGTAAAATCCCGATTGATCTCCACCCCCGGTGGCATAGGTGGGAAAAAGAATGATAATAGCCCAGAAGGAGGAGACGGCGGTGATTTTGAGACACATTCGAATGTAGCGTAAATAGAAGTAGGCATCCAATCCAGCGAGATGACGTAGTGTCGACCATGGTGTGGCATGCACCGGTATGCACCATTCTAATACGGGAAGGGAAATTGATCTATTACAGATTGTGAAGGAATAGGATTCTTGTTGGAGTAATTTTGCCACGTGTTCGTCCCGTCGTCGTCTTCCACCTTCGCCAGTGACACTGCCATTGCCATTGCCCACGACCTCCTGGGCTTGTTGTTGTTCCCCATTGGAACTTTGATCTTGGCCCGAATTTTCATCTGCTTCGTCCTTGTCGTTGTTGTTGTTGTTAATAGTGCTTCTCCTGGGCATAATCTCCAACGAATTTCGTGCTGAAGTCGGTGCTGCTGTGTTGGTTGCTGCCAACCCCATGTAATTGTACATCAATCTCTGAGAATAAACACTGGGTATCCACCTTCGCAATAATTCATACAATGCCAACAATATGACACAGACGATACTGTTGAAAATGAGTGATGCCAAAACAGTGTTGGGTTCGACATCTTCGACGGGGTTTAAATCATTGGAGGTGGAATTGGTGAACCATATGTCAAACCATGACGCGGCACTGCTGCTTTGACGTGCATGGGACGACGAAGAAGTTGACGAACTAGACGAAGAACCGGTGGCAAATGTGTCGTCGTCGAAGTACAAGGTTTCGTGGTATTGCCAAGTTCGGTAATCGTCGGTGTCATTTCCACCGAGAGTATAAAAATCGTCGCTCTGTGTCATTGTTGGAAATTAATTAGACGATGGCTTTGTTTTCATGCATCGAGCACCGCCGACGGTTGCGTTGTTCGTCAATTATCTACTACGATGACAACATTGGGAAGTTGGTGTTGGGAGAATAGGCACAGCAATCGTTTGCAGATTCGTGCCGTGTAGGTGTAGATAGTAGAAGTATGTGCCGTCGCCCTTTCGCATATCCCGCCATGGCCATGATGTGCCATGTCGTTGCTTGTTCTTGTTCGCTTGATTGTGTTGCCTCTCACTTTTCTGGCGGCAGCGGCTGCCTTTTTAGCCAAAATATTCTTGACGAGAAACGCGAAATTCGATGAGCCGATCCTTTTTGGATCGAGTCTTTTGTCGAATTTCTCGTTCTACTTTCGCCAAGCTGTCTGCCACGTGGCAGCTCCTGAGTTGGCGGGAAAGCTCAGTGCGAGGCTTTCCACGTCATGGACACGTGGCAGTGTCTCATAATTTGGCGGGAGACTTTCTTGCTCTCGATTCACACTCGATGCCGCTGCCGACAATGCCGCTGCCGCTGCGGCTGCGGCTGCAGATAAGCAGTATCTTTTTGCATTTGCACTGCATGATGATGGGTGATGCTTTATGCTCGTGTGATGTCTGATGGTGATGGGTGATGGTTGATCGCGCCCAAACATCGGCAGAATCCGAGACCAAGACCGGAACAATCCACTATGCAACGTCTATGCCCCACTCTTCGCTTTGCATCATTCATTGTTCGTCAGCGGCGGCGTCACCATGTGAATCTTCTCCACAAACAACCTCGCGAGCATGATGGTGCAGCGCATCCATGCTCGCCTATCAGCTACTCCCAACGATCCTTCTTCTCTTCGAATACTACCCACCACCGCTCATCATCGTTGAGCATCGACAATAATGACAAAGCATCTAAAATTCCATCACTCATCACCTTCTTGACAGATGTAGAAGGGGATGGATTGTACTTTGATCGATTCATTCACCATTCTAAGATATTGGGGTTTCGATCTATATCACCATCCTTTGGTCGATATTCTGTGAAACAGGGTATGGGAAAATTTGGTGGCGACGGCAGTGCAAATGATAATAATGGCAGTGTAATGAAGTGGAACTATGGTCATCATGATGAAGAGTATTTTCCGTATGATAAAGAGGTGGTATTTTTAGATGACAATTCTATCCTTGTGTATGGGGTAAGTGTTGAGTGGTGCGCATCAAAAATGTCGTGGCTTTTTCATGCAATGCATCGACTACTTGTAACGACATCTACCTAACTCAATACATATGATGTCATAGGGAGACGTTTGGGACAAGGGCGGGTTAGATCTCTACGTCATGCGACAACTTCTATCGTTGCGTCGGAGGTATCCAGACCGAGTTCATTTCTTGATGGGTAATAGAGACATTAACAAAATGAGGATTGTCGATGAGCTAGGAGGATTCGACGGAAATATTGGTGACTCAACAGCATTACCCAAACACGAAGGAGTATACTGGCAAGTGCGTGGTCTGTTACCTACCGATCCAAAACCGTCTATTCCGAGCAACAGTGCCGCAGAACGTTTGAAGTGGATGCTCAAGAATACAATGGGAAGTATTCATGCATTCGAGTTTCGACGAGATGAGCTGATAAGGGAACGCATCGCTATCATGAATGAATCTTATGTGTCTCCTGCTCATGAACCAGATGATCATATCCTCAGTACCAACGTTTTGGTGACAGTATCTGATGATGAGGTAGCGCGATCATACATTAGCTCTTGCTGTCCTATCTCTGGTATTATGAGTCAATGTAAGTTTCATTGGTTTGGGTTCCAGAAAGCGCTGATGTGCTCCAAATTTGTTCACAACACTCAACTCGCCAATAGATCTCATGCACGCAAAGCTGGTGATTAGATTCGGATCTGTGTTGTTCATGCATGGAGCTCTTCCCATCGATTCAAAACTTGATGCGGATGATCAATTTAATCACTTTCCTACGCCGTGGTTGCGTCCAACCAACGATGGTAGCACTGCAACTGGTATTAATTCATTGGCTGAGTGGATTGGCGCCTTGAATGGCTTCGCTTCGTCTCAAGTAAAAGCATGGAAAGAGTTTGGTCAATCTCCTCGTAGTACATTACTCAACTCCTCAGATAATGATGATGGTGTATGGGCAACAAATGGCGGGTATTTCAACAACACTAAAGCTGGGAAGATGTTCGGAGCACTGATGCAATATGGTATGGGAAGATTGTCGGATAACGCAACAACCCAATCGTGTGTGTACAGCGCTTGGATGCATAATGGATTGCCACGAGAGGACATTTTTGGGTGTAAAAATTCGATGACGACATTTTCTAGACTGCTTCAAAAAGAAGGGATACAAATAATACTCACGGGTCATCGACCAGTGGGAGATGCACCCTGGCCAATCAAAATACCACATGATGGAGAGAATACATCGGCTTGGGTGTTGCCATGTGATACTAGTTATTCCGGAGACACTCGATGGACCAGTATTGAAGGATTGGAATCTTTTGACAGCCATAGCCTTGGAAGAGGATTAGCAAAGAGTGGACGTGGCGAGGTTGCGTTCAGGTAGGTACTCCATTTCGACCATTCCGTTTCCAGTTCAGAGGACCTCTCCATATCCAACATAGATCTAATTTGCTTTCAGTGAACCGCTGATCCGTGTCTGCCCAGCAACCGGGAATGTCAACTCGTTGCAAATACATGGATGCTTATCTGACGGCTCATATTATAAAACTGAGAACATGATGAACGTTGATGATAGCGACAATCTGCTTTACGGGAGGAGCCATGGGCCTGCTGTGTTCAAGGACAAGGAATCTGGTGACTCCAAAGAGGGAATGTTCTGGGTAAAATCTAGAGTGGGTGACAGACATCTCGTCTCTTTTGGCAAGGGATATCATGTTTGGAATTCGTACATCACTCAGTACCCACCCAGCACCGCAACAACATTATGAGTTGAATACAGATAAGTTAGTAATTTATTCAATATTAAACCCAAATAACTCCTTCAGCAAATTCGGAATGATGAGGAAACTGAACAACGGAAAGTTGGTGATGTAGAGTGTAGGATAAAAATGAAAAATAGATGCTCCAATTGAGAGTTTGTCTTTGGACGTTGATTCGTTGGCCCCATGACCAGCACCATCATCGCCATCGTAATCCACACGGTGCCACATCTTGAATGATTTAGAAAGGAATGAACAGTGATGTGAGATAATTGTCGCGAATTCTGCTCACACCAGCCAGTAGCAATAGAGGAGCATGTCTAAAGTAGAGGAGCATATCTAAAGTAACCAGCCAGTAACAAACAAATAAACACATACCCATGGTGGAATCCAAACCGAATCACCTCTCCGTGTTATGCATGTATACGTGAAGGGTAAACTGCTCAGCCGCTTCGGCAACTCGACGAGAGGGTCGATATTCGAGAAGAAATAGCCACGGTGTCTTGAGACTGTTGGACGTAGCAGCCCACTCCACATCGTTGGAACGAGCGTCCACCGTCGCATCCCATGAAGTTGAGACGCAATATTCCCAATCGGTTCCGCATGCAAATCCGTTCTCGGGTGGGTGTTGCCATCTGATGATTGTTGATTACTCGCGATGAACACGGGATAGTATGTCATTGGTGGAACTAACTTCGTGATCCAGCGACCGACCTCATCGGAGTAGAACAAATTCCTGAACCTCGTTTTGTAGTCTTCCAGAATTGTATTCCACCCAAATAATTCTTTAGCCAACATTGGTGGTATTATCTCGTTTCTCAAGTCCGGAAACTGCTCGATGATAAGTTGTGTCCCTATTTTTGCATTGGGATGGTCACCGGATAATATACCCTTTACGAATTGCGATAGAGTCAATTGAGAAGGAGTAACGTCCGGCACCAAAGCTGCATACCCTGTCTTATTGGCGGCATCGATAAAATAGTTTGGTAGTAGGAGATTCGATAGTTGCGGATCATTCATGATGGCATCTGGAGTTAGTTTTCGACTCATGTGTCTGCTGCGAGGATGACTGCTTCCACAGGAAGTGTCATCGTCAAATGCAGATGGTTCGTCAAATGATTCAGATGACCATAGATTTCGCAGTATAATTGGATGTGTTGCTAAATCAAACGTATCGTCGTAGAATAGTTTGGCATACTCAATCAAAAGATTACGTGTAATAACGTCCCGCAATCTACAAATACCCGAGACTGCGCTGTCGATGCTGTCGCTGCAACTACTTTCCGTAATTATTGGCGGTTCATCATGATCCACAGTTGATTTTGAGCCATGTGCATTGCCTCTATTGTCGTCTTTGTAGACTGTTGTTCTAATTCCCAAGAGATGTATCCTTGTCAATTCTAAGTTGCATGGAACAAGCAAATGTAAATCGATTTCCGGTACTGGACGAGTGGAAGTCTCATCATCATCCTCTCCTCTCAAAATTCCTGATTGTCGCGCAGCATCTTCCCATGCATTGTGAGAAAAGCGTTCCAAACCCTCGATGATGGCATCGACTTGGTGTACAATCGAAGTCAACGGCCTGCTGCTGCTGCTGCTTCTACACCCTCTCTCCTCACCATGTAGTACATGAAGTGGTGGCATAATCATGGTACGCAGAGATGTGGCAAGAACGAAGGCTGCAGTGGCAATAGATGCCTCTATACGACGATGATAGTTGGATAATAATTCATGATGCTCAACAGGTCGGGAGGTGGGCAAAAGTAGCGGTGCTACGGGGTACATCCAGTGCCTGATGAAGTGCAGTGCAATGATCGGGAGAAAAATTGCTACTAGTACCAGTACCAGGGAACGCCATGAGCATGAGCGAGGCAAGCACCCGACTTGGTGCTGCCACCAGATCGATGCATTAGGCTGCGAGCGAGGTAGGCGAGGGGTGGGAGACGATTCAACCTTCATCGTCATCGTCGTCTGTAGTAGGCCGTCATCGTCATCGTCGCCGTCGCTGAAAAATGAGGCGGAATTCGGATATTTTGGATTTGGCGGGAGAACGGAAATGACTCGACTCCACACACTCTTGGCGGGACGGGAGACAATACCAGGCATCCACTTTTGGCGGGAGACTTGACTCGATTCATGGCATCCGTCTCCCGGCCGTCTCTAGTGAGGCGATAAGCGATGCATCTCGATGCATGCAGTACGATAACATCTGAGACTTCCGTTACAAGTACTCCTATTCATTTACATCTATTACAAATCTGCAGGTGTAGCATCAGGTAGCATTGCACAGATATCTAGAGCGCCCGATGCAGGCACCAAATCTCATGGAGAGAGACCACCTTTCTCCTTCGATTTCATTTGCTGTTTCCTAAAGGTAAATGTTGGTGAATAGCGAATACCCGCGGCGGCATCACGGAATTGTTTCCATTCGAGCACAGGACTTAGCTGCTCGTCCATCTGCACAGCAAGTTGAATAATCTCGAGACTTTTCGCGGAGAGTCCATTCTTCATTTCAAAGAGTGCAAAGGCTTGTAGAACTTTGGCAGAGCAGGAGCATTTATGCACGGACTCACTACCACTACCCTCGTCGTCATTGTTGTGGTGGTCGTCTTTGGTAAGTGCCACCCGGCGGAAGAAATTCAGAAATACCGCACGTGTCGCCTTGATATCCCCGGTACGTTGCATGTGCAATGCTAGGAGCAATGTTGAAACCGCGAGTTTGGTATGATCACAGTTATCTTCTGATGGATCGGCCGTTAGTTCATCGATTATGCGTCGGTAGATCTTTTCGGCAACATCCCATTTCCCCATCTTGATGAGAAAGCGCGCGTAGTAATGTTTAGTGGCGAGCACTACAAATTCTTTGTCGTGATGGTAACTGTCATCGGTTGGTAATGTTGCATCCTCGGATAAAGCATAATCATGCTGTCGTGTCTGTGTGTTGCCGCTATTGGTGTTCTTTCTCATGACTGTGGAATAGTACTGTACCGACCGCTCGATCCATTGTTGAGATTGCGCCGATCTAGTTTTGAACATGGAGAAGGCATCGACGACGATGATAGTGGTGGTTGAAATGAAACAGCAATAGTATAGTATTGAAGCAAATGCGAAGTACAGTGATGATTTGAAGTTCCTTCGATTGCGCACACAGGTTCGTCCATTGTTCCTTCGGTTATCTGACGACGACGACAATCGCATCGTCATCATTTGGGTGTCGGTGTTGACGAGAGGTCGTCTGCCTCCATTCGATAGCGGCCCTGTTGATAATGATTGATCCTCGCATAGAAGCGGCGTAGCACTTGATCGTAATTCGTTCATGGTTTAGTTCTGGTTGAGCATAGCGTACGGATGTGAATTTGTTTGGAATGAAATAAATACGTAGCGGCAGCGGCGGAGCATTCAATAATTCACCGTGGACCATGGCCTATGAACTCGAGACCATGGCCATGGGGCGGCATGGGCCGCGCCGGGTAATTGAGAATTTCACACACAGCATGTTCCTTTTGTTGGAGGGATTTTGAAAAAATGACGTGTACATCGGACTTGGTACAAAAGCTCATGTCCTCGTGTCAGAATTGCTGGATGCGTGTCATGCACGTGTCCGGGCGGGTGTCGGCACAGTACAGGTCGGCACTCTCTGTTGTATATCTCGCTGACGAATTTGGCATGTGTTTGGCGATCGACTCGACTGGATTTTGGCGGGAAGAGTGTGTGCGTGGCGAAATTTTGAATTTTGGCGGGAAGCCCAAACTCACCGACGCGCGCGACGACCACATCCATCCATCCATCGAACATCCATCGACATGGACTTCCGCCGACCATCATCATCACACCTTCACTATCTCTCTGCATCATCAATACGTGCCCAATACCTCATGGGCAATTGGCAATGAAACTACTAATTTTGTTGTTCAACTCGAATTTTTTTCGGATGTGCGCACGATTGTCGGTAGTGCTGGTTATGAAATCATTTATTGGCACTAGCGTCGTCTTGATGTTGACGATGTGCGTCGGCGGTAGTGCTGCTTTTAGCCTGGTGATACCGCAGACAATATTGACGCCAAGATCCTCCACGACAATAATGTCCATGTCTTCTAGCAGTCGTAGTAATAACAGAAGTGGTGGTGACAACAGCAATTCATACGATAATCTTCCAACCCAGGACGAAATCGCGCAACAAAAGTCTGAGGCGTACAAAGCACTCTCCTCGTTCCATGAAACGACGGCATCCCTCCCCAGGATGACCACTACTTCATCATCTCAAAAAAAGATACAATCACTGCTAAGTGGTCTAGATGATGATGATGAAAAACAAATCCAACGGCCAGAGTATTGGATGTGTCAAAATGGTGCAATCACATATTCGGTACCCATGGATCCAGCCGCAGGTTTGAAACGGGGGACAATCTCCAAGCCATATAGATGTAGTGTACGTTTGGAGATGGATTTAGATTCGGATGGAGGAGGAGGAATGAGGAGGAGGAAACGGGGGCTGAGACTTGTCGAATCAATTCAGCATGTTATTGGGGAGGGAGGAGGAGGAGGAGGAGGAGGTATCGGAGAAGTACCATTCTTACGATCAATACCTCTAGGAGAAAATGTCGATGTTGATGCCGTGGATGGGAGCTATTCATTTGATGTCGCCCTTTCAACTGATACTCGGAATCCTTCGCCGATGGTGCCATTGTTACCGCCATCACTGTTGGGTAATAACGTTGGGCGTGGTGCAAGTGATGATCCAATGTCGGTGAAATTCTTGGTGGAGCATACAATCGCTGTTTCGGAGACAGAGCGCTGTCGTTGTTTTTTATTGTATGGTGATGCAAGTAATAATGGCAGAGGAGGAGGTAGTGTTGGTGACGATCTTACAGTTCCAGATGAGGATATGGATGAGGACGATTATGCAATTGTTGCTGCAAAACGAGCTCTTTCTGGGAAGAAAGATAAGTCTGAGAGTGGTGAAACAGAGAAAAGCTATAGATTATTGAGTGTTATTCTTGCAGAAGAGACAAAAGTCTTGCCCGCAGGGCAGCAATCATCTGAGTTGAACTCGCAATTGATTGGTTCTTCAAACTCCTCAGAAGCGGCATCGGCTTCATCATCACCATTGAATCTTCTTGAATTGAACCAAAGCACTGGAGATGGCCAAATGGACCAATTGATTCAATCCCTACAAAAGCATAACGATCGGGTCATGAACTCAATTGCGGCCTCCACTGGCGGTGGCACAATGGAACGATTCTCCTTGGGAATGTTTGGACTTACTTCTGGAGTTTGGTTAGGTGACACATTCATTCGCGAAAATATTCCTCTGTCACTGCAACGTGCTCGAGAATCACGCAGTGGACGAAACAAGGGGTTCGACTTGAAAAATAAGCAAAGTGATAGCGGCTCCGGAATCGACGAGGATCGATTTGCAACATGGTCACTTGGTGTGCAGAAAGTGGCTCTTCGATTCGAATGGGATTATTCCGATAGCATCTCTCAGTCATACACATATGGCAAGGTTATAGGAACCGCAACATCCCTATCATCTATGGCTAATATCAAAACCGATGGAATCATAGTGGTTAATGAATCTAGGCCGACCAAGAAACGAGAGGAAAGGAGAGTGATTTTTGATATGGATGGCGGGGCGTACGTTTCCGGGCTTTTGGGGTCCTACTACTTTCGGGCGCCGCGGTACATGTCATTTTCACAATCGAGGAGCTACAGCGCAGATGCCTACCTGACGGAGTTCATGGTCTTTTTTCGACCAGCGCTTGATGCGTCCTCTTCGGCCTCGGATAGTGGGAGCAATAATATTGGGGTAAAAGATTCTGGTGTCCCAGAATATTATTGTTCAAGATCATGCCGGCTCTACAATGCCAATAATGGCGGTTTGCAACAAGGAAGTACAGCCTTCTTTTCTCTGAAGCGTGTAGGTTCAGATTAATAGTGGAGAGGGGGCAGTCTCAAATAATGAATAGGTTCGCTAGAGTAGACTCTAGATAGTATCTCAGGATTACAGAACAACATTCAGTTATTGCTTAATGACTTTCTCTAGTAGTATAATGACTTCAGTATTTGAATCAAGTGTCTATCGAAATACAATAATTCACATTTTTATCAATTAAAGGTCTTCCTATACATAATTCATCAGCTCCGGAGCATGCCTTCGGTATTGCTGCAGCCAGAGCCCTCCCCGTCCGCTTCCTCCTTGCAGTGCATAGAAAAGGTCGACATGTTTAAAGCCACACTAGTCAAGCTACTCTTGCTTGCCGTTATGTTGATGTTACCCGCAGACGCATCGCTCTGATCCGCCTTCAAATCGCTGTCAGATTTTCCAATGTCAATGTCCAAAGCTGCTGAATCTTGAATGACGAGTTTGGTTATCGACTCATCGACGCTGGGCATGCTACTCAAAGTGCTTTTTGATTCGAGCAGCGCACGAATATCATCGGAATCAAATTCACTATTCGTTGGGGCATCAACATTGAGATCGTGAATTTTCTTCGGTGCCGATGATTTGCTCCTACTGCTGACTTCAGGCTTCTTCGAACCGTTACTAGAAGATGGTGGAAGGACCGGCATGCCATGCAGTCGTGACCACACCCTCATGAAGAATGCTTTTTGGCTCCCATTCTTGAGGCGGCTGGTCTGCTCCCGCCTCAATGCCTTGAGCTGAATTAATTGTGTCTTCAACGATTCCGGAATGTATTTGCAGGTCAACATGTGAGAGTGTACACTCACGAAGTTACTCTCAGCCGCTGAAACAGACGACCAGAAGAATTTCCGACCATCAATCTTGCCGGCACAATGTTTGCATTCAACTCCAATGCAACCAACATTCTTCGAGCGCCGCTTATTGCGATCGGCATCCGTGAATCGACAGGGACGGAGCTGTTCCATTACGCGGTAAAGGAAGTCTGCAATTGTTGGCCTGTCTTCGGGTGCAACTAATTCATTGCAGGTGTTATCATGTGACTCTGAATCCATCTTTTCAACGCTTGCGTCCCCATATGGCGGTGGTGGCAGGCTGGGATCTCGATAGAAGTACATTCCGGCAGAGCCATCCGCCAAACCAATCTTCTTCGCCGAATCGATCCAATACGTACGAGTGGCCAGCCCTCGTGATCCTTTGGCGCTTTCACTCTGCAGCCTCAGAAATTCGGCACGTACATTGGGAGGCATCATCCGACACTCGCCGAGATGGAATCGTTGTATGTCAGCGACGCTTTGATATATTCGTGACATTGCGAATGGAAAACATACCGCTCGATTGGAACGCGCCTTCGGGGGTACCGCCAGGCAATGAACGCATCCAACTCCCACCTGTCCCACGCGTACTGCAAAAGTCGTGGGCGTACGGAATGCAATATCGTGTGCCGATGCTGTGAAGGCACAAACATTCATGCGAAGGAAGCATCGCAATGGACTTAAGAAATTCTCGTCATCTGGCAATGACAGTAAAACCTTACCAGAGTAACGTTTCTCTGGGAGTTGAGGCTCGAAAGAGGTTGCCATCCCTCCCCGGGCTTCGAAGGGCAAAGTGCTGCATGGTGCATTGTGACTTAAGGTAGGAAGAGCCATTTGGGGAGGAGGAGGCATGTTATTGTGTTGTCGCGGTTGCTGTTGTTGCTGCCTCTTACCCTTCTTCGGTTTGTTTTGGTTGTTAGGATGGTGGGCATGAGAATGAAGTGCATCGGCTTTGTATGGTGCTGTCGTATCGCGCTCCATACTAATCGCAGGCAGAGGTGGTGGCGGCAGTGGCGGAGGTGGCAGCGGCGATGAAGCATTATAATCTTGTTCTGAAAAATTAGCAATGCCCACACGCTTCAAATCGATAGAAACTCCATCCTCTTCATTGTCCATCATGCCCAACTCCTTCGCGCTCTTGACGAAGTACTGTACTGTCATACCCGTGGATCGAGTACTGCCCGCCTGGAGTTGATCCAGCCGCCCCTTCAAACCGCTGGGCACGTATGGACAGTTCTTGAAATGATCAAGCTTCATATCGATAACGGCACGATAAATGCGTTTCATGCTGGATGGGAAGCACGTCGCACGCTTGACACGATCACGTTGGTTGCACATCCGACAGTAAACACAGCGCAATCCCACCTGGCCAACTTGGATGGGACGCTTCCGACCAGGCGCAGGCGCGTTGATATCCGCTTCAGTGGCAGTGAAGACTTCGACATTGTTACGCACGATGCATAGCGTCTCGCTCAGACAGTGACGATCCTGTGGCATGGCCAACAACAGTATGACTCCCATGGGACCATTTGGGTTGCCGATGGTGCGGATCTCGGAACGCATAGCCAATGCTTTCATTATCTTCTGCTGCTCGGACAATTGGATCATGGAATCTGGCGATGAAGTTCCTCCTGCTACCCCGCCTCCTCCAATTTGTAGCGAAGTTAGTGGCGGGTCGTCGCTCCCATCGCCACCATTGCCGCTGACATTACCACTTGGAACATCCAATCCTCGCTCCCAGGAGAAACTCGGACGGTACAACAAATTTTGCATCGGCTCTTCAAGATCGTCAAGGCTACGAAACGATTTCCGTGATAGTGATGAGGAATCAAAGCTTCGCGAATCTGATGTGTAGTTTTCGCCATCTAGGTCGTCGCCAGTGTTGCCGCCCCTCGCACTAGTGTGCAAAAGTCGAGGACCACCATCGTGGTGAGGGTAGTTGCTTGAAGCATATGGTAACTTCCCCCATGGTGCACCGGAGCCACCGTTGGCTGAAAACTCGGTTGTAGGAAGAGGATTACACCGGGCAGCACTCTCGTAAGGTTGATGGCCTATTCGTTCGCTCACTCCACCTCTCGAGTGATCAATTCCATAACTCTCAATTCCGTGAAAATCACCGCGAGGAGGTTCATACCTTGAATCATAATGGTACCTCTGCTGTGGAGGATGTTGCGGTTGATGAGGATGGTGATGATGAGGTGGTGGTGGTGGCGGCGGTGGATACTGATGATGGTGGCGATAATGGTGATCGTGCGACCTCACATTCGAAGGAGGATAGTGATGGTTATGCGAATGATCTTGCTGACGCAGAGGTAAAGGTGGGTGCTGTTGTTGTCTATGACGACGATCATCATCATGCGGATGATGGACCGTTGCCGGAGTTTCATATGACCGCCCAAAAGTTTCACCTCCAGGGACTTTGGTGGTGTTGCTATCAGGATGGTGATATTGAGGCGCCAGCAGTATTGGACGCTTCCTCGGTGGTAGGCTACCACTGCCACTTGATGGCAATGGCGGAAAATCGACAGCCTTTGCCTCGCTGTACTCCGTGACATTTGCACCACCGATGGCCGTGATACCCATATCTTCATCCTTCTGCTGTTGTTGCTGGTGGTGATTCTGCTGCTGAGGTTGAGTTGTACCAAAACTTGTCGACTTGCCAATGCCACTCAAGGTTCCGGGTGGGATCTCCCAGCTGAGGGAGCGTGAGAAGTTCAGGTACGATGATGACCCAATGATGCTGCCATCACCTCCGAACTCATGAGAACTTGCAGATTTTAAGCCATTGTTGCCGTTGCGATCATCAGTGGTTGCCAGCCAACTATTTTGAATACCACCTTTTCCCGCTGCTCTTACTTCACTTTCTACTTTGTTGTCTTGAAATTGTACTCGAGAAGTGTGTTGTGTCAGTTCATCGCCGCCCTCTCGAGGATAGTCCCCATCATATGACTGCCGCTGACCACCTCCCATGGTACTCGCAGTTGTGGACCTATCTTGGCGATCTTCCTTCTCTTCTTCCATAGATGAGACATTCGGGCCATTCTGTTGAGTGAAATTGTAATCGTATCCTCCTTGGCCTCGGTGGCGGTGTTGGTCATGGCCGTGGTGGTGATAATATTGCCCATGGAAGGAGGAGGACAACGACGAGTTAGTGTGGGAAAAGAAGGAGGGCGGATGACGGCGAATGTTGATATGCTTGGGCGTGTCGTCGTCGACACCGCTACCAACTCCGCCTCCCACACCCCCGAATGCGTATTGATTGTAATCGCGATCGTCACGTGGGCGTTTCAGCGCAGTGGTCAAGACAGCGGACATGGCAATGGGATGAGGCTTCTTTCTTTGCGACATTCCACCACCGATTGGTGCGCTGTTTGTCGTTTTTGAGAGTTCCACAAGCTCATCCCGAGCTGGATGGTCGATGCATCCTATTCCTTCCTGTCCTGCTACTCCTCCCACCATCTTTACAGGATCTTTCATCTCATCATCCTGGCGTGATTCCACCATAATGCCATTAGTGGCATGGTTCATTCCATCATCCTCGTCATCGTCCTCCTCTTCCCGAGCTTGAAGAATGCCCAAGTTGGCAGCCTTGATCTCGTCATCGCTTGCCCTGTCGTCGCTCGTATCATCCCCATCTCCTTCTTCTGTCATCGTCGTTGAATTCTCGACCTGCTTCGCCTTTGAATCGTCGTTTGGAACATTGCTGATGGTACCGACCTGAGGAAGAGGAGGTGGTGGTGGGCGATAGTACGGCTTGAATGCACTGTTCCCTCGTTTGGAGGGTGCAAAAACTCGAGTAACCAAAACTGGTGGGAGCCCGTCGTTGTTACCATCGGCTGTGTCACCGTCGTCGTCATGGATGGTAGTACGGTTTGAGACGGTAATCGTCTTACCAAACTTGTCGGCCGGATGAGGCGGAGGTGGAGGAATATTATGATGACCATGCTTCTGTTGGTGTCCTATCGCTGACGCTGGTGGTTGAAGTTGTTGATGGAGTGTGGGAGGCGGAGGCGGAGGCGGATGGCGCGAGTATTCGTCGTGCTGTTGCTGTTGCACCCTCGATGACGTTGTGGGCGGATGACGAGATTCCACCACTGTCGGCGGATGTGAATGAGGAGGAGGATGGTGGTGCCCGTAGTACGACGGATGGATGTTGCTCTTGGTGTTTATGTTGACGTCGTAAACTCTGTTGGGAGGGTAGGCTCCACCTCCAGCTTTCAGCGTGCCACGATATGGGTTCGGCAGATCATCTCTTCCCATAGTAATTGCCCTATCATCGCCATCGCCACCACTTTCAGGGTGCGGTGGATGAGGATGGGGATGAGGATGATAATGTTCGTGTTGGTTCATGTTGACTCTAGAGTTCATCCCACACGCCATCAAACATAAGTGTAGATTGTCACCCGTAAATGACCTTTGCGCTCCAGTTCTCCCATAAAAGCGAGAGTAGATTGCAGCTGTGCACCCTCACTGAAAAGAGGATATCGTAGTATCATCGACGATGTCCGCGTCCGCCAAGAGAGTCATATTATCATCCGCGGCAATCCGGCAAAAGATTTCATGGTGCACTCGAATTCTTGGAATCGGCGAGGACGATGGATGTGTCGGTAGGAAAGTCAATTCCTCCTTTCGTCGGGTAGAATGTGAGGACTAATGTAGGAATTAATATGGAAGCGATGGATGTGTCCTTCTCGTTTTGTGTGCTGGTCGACGAAAACGGTCTGTTTGCGTCCGTTTCTAGCTTGGATACCGACGCAGGCCAGACACAAATTGGATAGCGATACTGGCCACAGTGAGACCGTTGAAATGATCGCCAAATTAACACACCCATGCACCACAGCCAGATCACTTCGTCTTTCATCTCGTGCTCTTGATCTTGACATCATCAAGCGGTGGCAGTAGCACAATCAGCAGCAGCAGCAGCAGCAGTATCTAACGAAGACAATGATGTCATTGTGAACTAAGACGATGCACGAGGATGTTGGTCAGTGGAGTAGATATATTTGATACATCAAACAGGATTCATCAGTGATATTTAGTTGTGTCTCACTTTTTCGGCATTTTGGTAGTCTAGGCAATGTTTGATGTAGAGCTTGACACACTACGTACTACATGGCATGAAGAACTCTCGCCACCTCTTGCTCGTCATATGTTGCGTTCCCCAAATCGCTTATCAGATAATTGATGTTCTCATCTGAATCCGTCTCACGACAACCTCCATCGGCGAGCTGAGGTTGATCGATTTGCGTGGCGCATTGAGTTGCATTTGAAGACACAAGTTTATACAAATTGATCATGAACACGAGAGTACTTACCGATGCGCAATATTGCTGCAAGTTCCCTTCATTGTCGTAGTACGAGCAGGTCTCCTCGTTACCGTTGCAGCATACCAATGCACAGTAGCTGGATCCGTCGTTGAACGGGTCTGCAGGAAACAGGATGGGAAATTGAATTGTCAATACTCGGATAAAAATATGCTACGATTTTTGCCAAACAGACAACGCACCATTACACTTCTTCTGGCCTTCGTGACAAGGGCATCCTCCTTCAGCAATCTGTATAGTTTATCCCGACGTATTATGAGGAGACGCATCGAACAATATATGAAAAGTAGTGGAAAATACCAACGCTTACAGCTGCGCAATATTGATTCACGTAGCCATCTTCATCCAAATCCACGCAAATTTCTTCTTTGATACTGTCACAGCAAACTACCGCGCAGTAGCTGGCGAAACCGTTCAGCTGATCTGTTTACGTGGGAACACAAAGTCAATGACACGTACGGACCACAGCAGTTTTGATGTTTCAATGAAAAGCGTCGTACCTGCATTACACATCTCCTGGCCCTGTGGACAAGGACAACCTCCTTCCGCGAACTGCAGGTAAATGGCCGAAGTGATTTAGAAAAGCTCAGGAAATAATTTATGTCAAGTTGCTTGTGAACGTACCGCTGTGCAGTACTGGTTGACTTTCCCATCTTCGTCATCATCATAACATGTTTCCTCTGTGTAAGGATCGCAGCAAATTGTAGCACAGTAGCTTGCAATACCGTTCAGCGGGTCTGATGAAGGAGTAGCGGTAGCGGACAATGAGATCAGTGTTAGCATTTAGATATTAGCAAACAAAAGTCAGGAATTGAACATACCTCCATCGCACTTCTCCTGGCCTTCTGGGCAAGAGCAACCTCCGTCGGCAAGCTAGTAAAATTAAATTTAGTATGAGACAACCATACCCTGACGAGACATGACGATGGTTGAACTTACCGATGCGCAATATTGGGTCAGCGATATTCCGTCGTCGGCATAGTCCCAACACGCTTCTTCTGTACTGTCACAACAAACTATGGCACAAAAGCTGGCAACACCGGTCAGTGGAACTGATATAGGATGCGCAAAATGGAGATTAGGCCGATGAATATTATAAAGATAAATAAATCTCGCACATACACAATTTCTTACATGCATCACACTTCTTTTGGCCTATTGGGCATTGGCAACCTCCATCGACAAGCTGAGAAAAGTAAAGAAGGAGTTCAAGTTATCATGAGATGAGGCATTTCGAGTACGGTAACTGCGGAACAGATATAAAGCTCACCGCTGCGCAGTAATAGTTCCAGAGTCCGTCGTCGCCCCAATAATGACAGGTCTCTTGATCCTCGCCACAGACCTCGAAATTCTCGTCTGCAAATGTTGCCTCTCCATTGCTATCGATGTAAACCTCAGTCACCACGCCTTGACGAGATCCGTCCTGACATAGGTAATTTAGTGAATGGAGTGAGGAGATTCGATGATGGCATCGCCACTCATGACCGCCGCAATAAAAAGTAAGAAGATACCTCACCTCATTGTCGAGAGAAGACGGGTCGTCTTCGTTGGAGGCGGCAGTAGTGGCAACCCATGCCGCCATGAGAACATTTATCAATTTCATCTTGGCTTCGGTGCGCTCCTCCTCGCGAGCATGCTCCTACTAGAGCCATTGCTCATGCTCATGGTCGAGGTGGGCGGTGGGCCGATTTGGCTTCGTTCGGTGCGTGTTGCATGATGTGGGTTTTGTAGGGAAGAGAAGTGGGTGAAAATGGCGGGAAAGAGGATGAGCTGGGAGCTGCCACGTGTCGTCTGTCGGTGCTTCCACACGGTGACATGCGGCCACCCACCAGCCTCCACCTCCACACTCCATCCAGCCACAAGCAACCCTTCACCCTTCACCATGATGTCCGTAAGAATGCTAATTGTCCTACTATTGCAATGGCGACACTCGTTATGCCTACTCCTCATGGTCATGGCCATCGTATGCAGTGGGGGAGCAGCAGCCAGTACTTCATCCTCGGCATTATTCATCCCTCATTCGCCACGCCTGCAGAATCGATGGCCGCGCGGCCTCGTCTCCAATTTCATGTCACCGAATCCGCACATCCTGACATCGCCATCGTCATCATCATCGAGGGTGATTGCGAATTGTCCCGAACTTGGGGGTGACATCATTCGCATTCGCGCTGGTCCAGAAGATGAATTAAATGATGCTGCTGGTTTCTTGACTGCCATGGGGGTGCCAACATTTGCCGTCGATGCATCCACGCATAGTAGTGATTCTTCACATCATCAGCTAGACGCAATTCTATCCGACGACAGTGGTAGTTGCCATAAGCCGCGGAGGATGAGTCTGGAAGGGATCCTACGCAACCCAAACGCATTTGTTCTCGAAAATGCACTATCGGCTACGGCATGTGAACATATATTGAATACATGCGAATATGAACTACAATTCGGAAGTTACAATGCCGGGAAAAATAATCATGGAGCGATGCAAATTGTCATATCCAAGGATGTTGCCGATGCATTATTGAGAGTTATTGGACCTCATATTGATTTGGAAGGAGTGATTTCCGCTGATAAAGAGTTGAGGGGTGAGGGAAATGATGACGTGGATATGCATGATGGAACATCGTATGCATTGACGGGAATTAATCGACGATTTAGAATCTATCGTTATGCACCCGATAGAAATGAGAAATTTGCACCTCATATCGATGCTGGATTCCCACCAGGAGGTGTATCATTGGATGATATCGATCATCATCATGATGGTAGTATGCCTTATCTACATTGGGATGCATCTCATCAATATCCATCAACTTCGGAAGTGGTTTCTCGACTAACAGTGCTGATATATTTGAATGACGATTTCTCCGGGGGGCATACGAAATTCTACGAACCAATGTCGGAGAGAAGTGGCATCAATGATGAAGTCATAGCTTCCATCAAGCCTCGTGCTGGATCGATTCTTGTTTTTCCTCAGGCAGTGTCTGAACCCTCTGTTGATCGAGCTCGTCAAGTTTGGCCGCTGCATGAAGGATCTCCAGTAACCTCGGGGAAGCGACCCAAGTATGTGATACGCACCGATGTTTTGTTTGAAACAATAAAGAACGATGATCGAGTATCTGAAGAGGACAAGATTTTGTTCCAACATGATGATGCGGTTCGAAACGTATTCTTGAACGTATCACCGATGTTTTCTACGTTGTTTCTGCATCATGTCCATCCACTCTACAATCCGCACATGGGAGTTGAAAACGCAGGACCACTGCTGTATTCTCTTGTGAGGTTCACGAAATGCAGAAGAATTGTTGAGGTCGGCGCTGGATACACCACGCTTTATCTTCTGCAAGCGTTAAAGGATAACGAGGAGGAAATGCAACGTGTCGTCGACTTGGACTTGGACGGTCGGCTCAGACTTTTGGATTATCCATTCGGCACTCCAAGACTGACAGAATGGTTGCCGACGTCGTCAAATGACTTTGGTTCATCCTTGCTTTGTATTGATAATTGTGAGCATCAGAGGGAGACTGCCTCATCTGCTGTCAATGTCGCGCGTACCCTCGGACTTGACCATTTGCTTCATTTCTTGAAAGGAGATGCATTTGATGCTCTGGAAACTCATTTTTCAGAAGACGAATCAATCGATATGTTGTGGTGTGACTTTGGTGTTGGTGCTCGAATGAGTGACTACGTATCGAAAGTTTGGAGGTTCGTGCGGCCGGGTGGGTTCTTAGCTTGTCATTCTACTCTCACGAATGCAAGGACGCGAGAGTGGCTGGAGGCAGTGAGACAACGAAGAGGTGAAGCTGAGACAGGTCTTCCAACAGATGAGTATACCGAGTTGTCGCTTCTTGAGCCTCACAAACGCTTCCAAAATAGCATTTCGATTCTGCAAAAGCGCCAACGATTTGAAGAGCCGATTTATTCTGAGTATGCTTGAAAGCAGTTCAATTTTCTGTTTGAAGTGAAATATGTTTCTCTTCACGATGAAATATCCAAATCCAATAGGACGGTTGAGAGAGTGGATGAGTGAAGAGTTCAAAGAGATCTATCATAGTTGGTGGTGATGATTATGCAGGATTGGGAAGTAGCCGCTCCATCCTCTTGTGGCTGCGGGCAGCGGTGAGTTACGCGTGGAAGGTGAGCTGACGTGGCATTCTTGACTAGTCCTGTCAAGTCACGAGTTCCTCATTTTGCCGCTGGGAGACGGATAGATGACATAGCGTCCTTGGATGACATCAGGATGACATCATCACGTCCGCCTATCACAACAAAACACACCATGGCATGCATCACGCACCACTTTTCATGCAGATCCGGCATGAACCATGGCATGATGCCTTCACTTGAAAGTTGCTCAACAATAGTAATTTGGCGTCTGTTCAAGCTGGCGATGGGTCAGCAACCAAACAAGCAGCATATTATTCGCTCACAGTTTCATCATTCGGTGAATTATTCGAAGCAATCGGATTCGAAGGAAGAGGTCAACCACTATGCATCGATCCAACGCGTCCAAGACCAGGAAGGGAAACACCCGCAACGTCCTCCGGGTAAGGATAGTACGCTTTGCATTCTATGTTTTCATTTTGCATTAGAACACAGCCAGATCTAACCTCTTGCTTCGCTCGAACTTGTTGTGCAACACAGGATGTTTCGAACCGATTCAATGAAGATTGTATCAAGCATGCAAATGCAGTTAAACGCGTAAAATCTCAAAGCTTCCGTGGAACAATCGGCTACACCTCATCCAAAAAGGATTGTGCTGCTCTATCGACGGAAGAATCAGTTGATCATGTCCACCTCGCAAATACCACGTTATTGTCGTGCAAGGTGTCTGAGTTTGGGAGTACGACAGCGTTCGCCACATCCGCCTTTGATCATGATGGTCAAACGGAATTCATCGATAAACTTGATTCAACCAAACCGATTCTCGACATGGCCGGTGATCGGAATTCGTCTGTGCAGAAGGAAGCGTTTGTCGTTGCAATTTCCAAGCCTAGTCAACGCGTTTTGCTACCGAATTCAACTGCTGCTCCAAACGATAAAGTTGGGCTCGTTCGTGACATTGACGATTCATCGGACCCGCTTCTCGTTACTGCATACGTCCGACAAATGTACGCTTGTTACCGAGCTGAAGAGCACCGAGCTGTTGTAGGGCCGTATTTGCAACATCAGCATCAGATCAATGCGACCATGAGGGCCATTCTCATCGATTGGTTGTGTGAAGTTCACCACAAGTGGAGATTGCATCCGGAGACTCTCTACCTCACCGTGAATATTGTAGACCGCTACCTTGCCATGAAGGAAGTATCGAAGAAGACGCTGCAGCTCGTAGGCTCTTCTGCGTTGCTCATTGCATCCAAATACGAGGAAATTTATCCAACGCCCGTTGGTGACCTAGTGTATGTGTGTGATGGGGCCTACGATAATGACGAGGTGAGTGAATGTCCGTCTGTTCGATCATAGTTCACTGTCTCATGCACACTAATCATTGTTGCTGTTACTGAAATAGGTCGTTGTTATGGAAGAGAAGATGCTGAAGACCCTCAACTACCAAATCAGCATTCCAACTATCTATAAGTTTCTTGTCCGGTATTTGAACGCAGCCAATCCAAGCAGGAAACTCTGCTACATGTCATCCTACGTTGCCGAAATGAGCTTGCTTAGCTATGATATGATCAAGGATGAGTATAAACCCAGTTTGATGGCTGCAGCGGCAGTTCTCATCGGGAGGAAATCCATCGGGCGGAATCGTTGGAGTTCAACTCTAGTTGAGTTTAGTGGCTATCGTGAGGAGGATGTCGTTCCGGTTGCGAGGCGCATGCTTGAGGCGATGTCGATGGACTTGTCCTCCTCGACGGAGCTGAATGCTTTGAAGCATAAGTATGGCAGGAGGAGCAAGTCTAATGTCGCCGACATTACGCTCCCCGTGGAAATTTGAAGTGAAATCTGCTCATTGGTTACACGGCGAGGTCGTTGGAGTTGTACTCCACGATGAAGCTGCTTGTATGGAATATAGATTGAGGTCGTTGACAACCGATGGAACCTATTTGGTTATTATATTATTGAACTCGGTCGGCTGAATCACTGTGTAGGAGCAAACTACTACTATGAAGGTGGCGTTAAAGCATTGTAAACTCTCTTGACCGGATACTCTAGCATCTCTCGTTTCACCTTATATCCGTCACCGTCTGACAACATCCGCTCAGTTCGATGCCGATACCATAACTGCTGCTCGATCATTCCATGAAGGAGAGGCTTCATCAAACAGATAGACGGGCATTAGATACATGAAGTTCTGTTTATCAATGGAAGTACGGCACTTTGCTTGACTACCGTCCACAGTCTACAGCATCAATATTGCAAGCACTATCTATCGTGTATTTAATATTGTTACAACATAGTCTACTCTCTCCTTGTTCTCAAGAAACTTCGGCGAGTACTAACGGAGCAACTAAGCTTCACATCAAATGTATCCAATACATCTGCGGAGGCGTTTCATGCTGTCAACAGCAAAAATGAACCTAGAGAGTGGTGCGAAAATTTCCACAATAACCGAACCATCATGCTTTCCCTAATCCCCGAGCATCCCCTTTCTCATCTTAAAAGTCTGACGATATTGGAATGGTAGCGACACTACCATATCTGCTGCTGGAGTACTTCTTATTGACGGCACGCAGCTCCGTTGACGAGTCAGACTTCTCAGCTAGCACTGCACGTGCCACTGGCCTGATGTCTTCCTCACGGTATTGAGCATACTTCAGAAGAGTAGGACTCCATGCATTTCGTCCGACGGTTCGGCGTGCGATGTAGACCGAAGCCGCAGCTAACTGGCTCGGAAGATAGTGGAGCATGTTATAACTTTGTAGTGTACCATCAAGGATGAAACAAGAAAGCTGGACGATCTTCTTGTCGGCGTGAGCAGCCTTCAAGTATCGGACGAGGAAAGCGTGTGCGCTTGGGATGGTGATTTGGTATTCAAGCTTCTTTAAGATGATTTCCTCCATGTCAAGAATCTGTGTGGATCGTTGCGAGAGCAGACGCGACGAGGGTGAGTGTTAACGTGGGCATATCACAATCGATGCCGAATCATATCAAACGTACCTCGACCTTTGAGTATGCCCGGTCGCAAATGTACACGAGATCCCGCAGTTCCGGCGGATAAATTTCCTCATACTTCGATGCGATCAACAACGCCGTCACTCCAACAAGTTGCAACTTCGGCCTCGACACCTCCGTCTTGGCAAGGTAACGATCGATGAGATTGACAGTGAGATAGAGCGTCTCGGGCACGAGCTTAAACTTTAAGTGCACCTCGACCAACCAGTCTACCAATATGGAACGCATACGCTCATTAATGAATGATTGATCTTCCATATAAACAGGGCGAACCGATGTAGAAATTTCCTTCATACGAAAATGCTCGTACATGTCCTGAACGTAACTGGTTGCACAGAGCGGATCGTCAGAATCACGTTCATCGATGTCGTCAGCTGGACTGCTATACTGATAACTCAAAAGTTCGTCGTTGTTTGCTCCGGCCATAAATGTGTTCATATTATCACCAGCAGCCTGAGGTAATGGAACTAAATTCATGGGAGGTAGCGTCGGTGCCATTGCATTGGAAGGCGCACTAACATCCTGACGAGACTCTAGCGTCACGGATCTCTGCGGTTGAATAGTGATGGAATTGGCGTGCTTCTTAACAACATGTTGCTGGCCTTTATTGTCGCCATTTTCGGTGGTTCGATTTGAAACATCCTTTATGAGAAACGGAAGCGCAGTTTGAACAAGCAATATGGTGAGCAACGGCGTCATAGGGCGTAATCAAATGAGATGTCACCACAACGAAGGACGGGTTAGCAACGAGCACAGTACGAATATTGCCAACACAATATTGACGAGACGAAGACTGGCTCGTTAATTTCTCACCCTTAGAGCACGACGAGTGCCTTGCGGTTTGACATTCTGATTAGATGGGAACATTGTCGCTGTCATGACGAGTCGATGGTCTCGTCAACAACAACGGCCGGTCGAACAACTTGGTTCGAGATTACGAATTCGATCTCGGCCTCCGTAATAAATTGACCTCGCGATTGATGATGGTGATGGCTGAGGATCTAGCCGAGGCTGGGAGGCAATGGTATTGATGAAAGTTATGGTGGCTCCTTTCCCATTGGCATCAATAATGTTGATCTCGTCTTGTTGTTCTCGCTCAATTGTGCTTTGAAGTGGTTTCGCCGGTGTCGAACCATCATCGTCGTCCCACCGTTGTGTTTTGGTGAGATGAAAATCGAAAAACATCTATTTAGACATTTGAACCATTTTAGCTTCCCTGCGCGCGTACAGAGGCGAAACTTTTAGAAAAGGAATCAGTAGACCCTCGAAATAGAAGAAAATAAGTGATTTAGCACTCTACTTTAGAGAAATGTGTCGGCAGCAACATTTGAACATGTGTATCCTCTTTTTACATGTGTTTCTCATATGATAGCCTGCCTGCGTTCACGTACTAGATCCAACGAAGGTGATTTGAAGAGTAAGATCAGATGTCTCACAAGTCAGAACGACAATCCAATGTACCAATTCCATCGTTCTTGAGAATGAAACATCGGTTCTGGTGCACTCGTTTGCAGCACCATGTTGAGCGATATTTGACACAGTGATGTCGTAGAAATATTCGCCAAATTGATATTGAACCATTCCCTTTCGGATCGAAGCCGATTTGACATTTTGAACCAATTTGCAATTTTGCGACGTAACCTATCTGTGATTTTTACTTATGGGAACGCATTTTTGTGGATTCACAAATTAATCACAAATTTGTGAGCGCGGAGAGATATGGGAATGCTCCAATATCTTTAGTTTAAGTTTAGGCTTTACTACTCTAGAGGCCCGTTAGGCCCGGTATGGAAAGAGTTTGTGAGGTATTGTCCGTCCCTTGGCTATGGGTGGAGGAGTTTTTGGTGGCATTTCTGATGTGGACTGTAAAGGCTTTAGTGATTCCCAGTCCCATTTGTTGTATGGTGAAGATTGATGGAGTCAGGGCTGTGTAGAGTGTCCGAAAAAATGTCGTGTCTTCGACAGTTTCCATAGTTTGTCGGCACTTCGTAGAATTCCTATTGGGCAGGGTGCGTGTGTAGATTTCATGAACATTGTTGCTGCGTTTGGTCTATCTATGAGCAGGGAATAGTACCCTGGATGGAACCTTTGGCCTCTTCGCAACGATGTCAACACTCCGTGAATTAAAGGGATACTGGATGGTGTTGGATTTCCTTGTACAATGCAAACAATTATATTTATGCAATTCGGGTGATAGGAATACATATTATCCGAAGCTGCATTGGGACTTGGGAGTTGTGTTACGATCTGTTACGATGCTTGCTTCTTGTTTGCTGTTTGCTACTTTCGGTAGATAATCAGCCTTTACCGTTTCAATGAAGAAGGAAGAATAATGTTGGCAGGCATGCTCAATCCTCCGACGCGAGATTTCACCCGCATTAACTCGTTTACGGACGTGATATAGATATAACCATCCGCTCCAAAGCCAATACTTGTCAGATGCGTTGCTCGGGAAGAAGTCGGCGATTGTCCACGAGAATGATCCAAGGCCAGATCACCAATCATTTGCCCTTGTCGGGACAGCAATGTTACAGTTATATGACAGGATATCAAGTATAATGTACCAGTCTTGTCGACAGCGAGCTTTGATCCGGTGGAAGGAAATGGCTCGTCTCGGACGATGCTATCAATATTGTCAATATGTTTGCAATCGGAGGAGGATGTTTCATAAAACACGGCAACTTTAGCGTCGTCCTCCTTCACTTTGTTGTCTGTGTCGTCTTCACTGTCTTCGTCGTCATCGTCGTCATCGTAGATTCCGCCAATGCGAAGCTTGTACACAGTATTAGAAAACCCAATTTGATCCGTTCGATCGACCACCGCCAGCACATACAACGTCGCATGGTCCAATCCTAGCGATATCCCCTCGATCCAACCATCTAACTGAAGCAAAACCTCTATGTCGTCATCCTCCCCCTCCTCATCCTCCTTGCCCGTCGTTCGTATCCAGGCATGAGCATCACGGCTTTGGTCCACTGATATCGGAGGAATGTGCACTGCCCCTTTCTTGCGGTAAACCACTCCAACTTGACGGTGATTAGATTGGTCACCCTCTCCCTCGATGGCGAAACTATCAGAGAATAACAGATCACCGGTTTGCGTGTACGTCAGATGATTTGGCCTATATAATCTCCTTCTTCTTCGCGGTGTAATATGCTGCTCTGCGATGTCTTCGTTGTCGTGTCGGTTATCCTCCTCCTCCTCAATTGGCACCAACGTCGCCAAGGGAGTACGTGCACCAGTTCCCTCCTCAACGCGAACAATCCGTCGCTCGCCCCATTCGGCCACGGCCAAGTTCTTCTTCCCATCGTCATCTGCCGACGGCTCCACTGCAATCGATGCACTCCCGAGAAGAGGTGGCAACGATGATGATTTAGTCAGACGCTCCGATAGAGATGATGATGATAGATCTCCTTTCAAATTCTCAGGACATGTCCCCGCCTTGGTACTTTTCGTACGTGAACGAATGTCACCATCGTAATTCCCCTCCTCTACCCATAGTCCACTCCGACAACCGCTCCGTTCCATATGCAATGTCTTACCAATACTTATTGGTCCACCACCCACTTCCCATCGCCATATCCGTCCGGAACGCCCTGCATCGTTAATGAGGAGATATCCCCGTCCTAGATCTGGATCATGTACCCATGTAGTGGAGGTTATATGGGAAAGGAATGGTCGAGGTGGTGGTGATGATAGTTGCTGCCGAGGTTGCGTTGGTTTGCTGGATTTATCGTAATCATCATTGTTCTTATTGGTTCCGTTATTGTTGTATTCGTCCACGCCAGACGAAGCAGTGCATTCGTCAACATCATGAGTGCCAACGAGGCCATTACCAATTCCACCCATATTCACATCCAGGTCCGACGAGAGCACCACTTCCAATTGACTACCACGCTGCAATGCCAACATCATTGTCGATGAAGCATTATTATTCCCATCATTTTCATTTCCTTGCAAGGGATTATTGTCGTCAATGTAAAATATTGATTTGAGAACCTTTTCATTTTCACTAATATTGTCGCCCCTTCCACCGCTCTCATCCGAACCGAAGACCATGACAGATGTGGGTACAACCTCATACGGCGCGACGAGGTTGGAGAATAACCCACCTCGAGAAGAACTTCCACCACTACTTCTAGCAGCAATGAGATAGGATAATGCGCTAAGAAAGATGATGAACCATGCATATTCGTCGAGGTGCTGGATGCGCTGGTACATGTGTTTCGATGACACAGTCACAGTCATACCAGGTCGATCATTGTCGTCGTGGTCGGTATTGCTATTGTCGGCAATGTCAGCACCATGATTATTCGAAGAGAGAGATTGGTTGCCACTGTTTGTCACTGATGGAGTAGTTGTCGTCGTCGTCGGTGGGGGGTGCCGCCGTCGGCGTAGTAAAGCGTCGGTTGCCATGGTGGTGGTTGGATGTTGGTGGTTGGTGGTTGGTGTTTTGGCGGGAGAGAGGGAGATCAATTGTGAGTCATTTTTTGGCGGGACAGTCCATCGTCGCGTCCATCAATTCATCGATAACGACTAGCCGCTGCGCAGCTAGCAGCAGCTAGCCCCGTAAAGCTCATTGGTACTTTT
>JALLBK010000057.1:0-34451 GCA_036940085.1 Discostella pseudostelligera
TTTTCCAACTGACCATGCAAACAGTGTGAATTGGATATCGACCTCTTGAGAAGTCACCCATCTTATTATTCTCAATATCCCACTCTTCTTCGGACCAAGGCACAACCTTTTTGGTTATGACTCCAATTACATAGACTGGGCCGATGTAGTTGCCATCATTAAACAAGCGCTTTGGACAAAATGGACACTTGGGATATTCGTGTCTCATAATTACGAATGAACCGACAGCATTTTTAAGCCACATTGCAGTTTGAGTAGCACCCCAACCATCATGAGGACCATGCCAATCAAGACTTCTCGGAGCTCCGAATAAGTCAAATTGGTGATATTTTCAATACCAATAGTCTTAGGAAATCGATCAAAGCCCGGCGTAGCAACTCCTTCTCGGATAAACTCAGAAAATGCTTGGTTCACCTTCTTCGTACCTTTACTTCGAATAAAGGAATTGAGATGGAATATTGCCTTGTTCATGAAGGCTTGTTCGGTGAACTGGCATAGCTCTCGATTCTCAGACCAGAACTCAGTGCTCTGTAGCTTTGCTTCAAATACTGGATCGAGTCTCCGACGTTTCAGTTCTTGCCCTTCATGTGTCCTCTCAGCGTTGTTCTCTCCATGAAAAACAGTGTCATCGTCATCGCCGGTAGGGTCGCTTTTCATTCTGACAGTAGACCCCGACTCTGGAGAGACGACATTGGCGCTGATTTGTACAGCACTTTTTGCATCCACACTATCAACTTCTTCCGCTCTCACTTCCGGCGCCTCTACGGGCGTCGATCCAAACAAATTTCCGTAATCCTCTGGAATGTTCAAAGCCGACCTCTTCGTTTGAGCTCCAATTGTGCGAACAACACAAGCATCGTGCGCCTTCATCGCATCCATTAACATCGAAAATGATTGCACCTTCCCATCATTTCCAGTTATCTCGTACCAACCGACAATGCGTGCCCACTTATTATTCGATGTTTTATCGAAACGTCGTTTAACCCCAATGTAACCCCAGCCCATCTCCTTGAATTTCATTGTCAGTTCGTAATCTGCCCTGGAGAACACATAATAGTCCTCGAGGTTGTCAAGCTCGTCGCCATCGTCGTACATGATGTATTTAGAAGTAGCATTAGCAGCATCAATAGTTTTGTAGGAGATGACTTTTCCAGGATACCACACTGACTTTTTCTCCCTCCCTCCATCAGTCTTTGGGTCCCACCATGCCGCGTAGACATCGTCTCCTATCTCGAATAGGGGCTTCAGATTCAGCTTCGTAGATTCTCCCTTCAACGGAATGGGATGGGGCGTACTCACAAAGGGAGTGTCTGGTTTTGAGGATGGTTGGTTGGCAAGAGATGATGATGATGATGATATTGTTAGCCGTGTAGAAAGAAAATGATCAGGCTGGATATCTTCTTCATTGATGGAGGCGATGCCTTGGCCGCATGGATGTTGTTGAAGCAGCTGCTGCGGCTGCTGTTGCTGAGCCTCTGCATTCTCTCTTTTCACCATCACAGTACTTGCAGCGGTGGCATTCATTGGCTCCTCACCCTCGTCGTCATCACACAAATCAATATTTACGGTTTTGTTGGCAGTATTCTTAGTATGAATGGTAGTCATATCCACATGAAACAGGCCACTACAGGAACGTCCGCCGCTGCATCGACGATTGCCATGATCGATGATGATGGGGCAAGTCACCGTCACGATGATCGGCTGCTCACCACCAAACACTCCTTCCCTTTTCACTCTCTTTCTGACAAGGCTCGATAGAGTGGTGATGCATCTGACGCAGACATCATGGTGACATGTGCCTCGGAGAAATAATACTGCTGCACTTGATCCATTGAAGTTGAAGTCATCATCGGCTGATCTCTTCGTCGCCGTTTCCGTTTTTTTGTCTTTAACAAAAAACGAGTTCTGGCAGTGAGGACATTTCCACGTCGAGAAGGGATTGTATCCGTCGGATGCTGCTGGCGATTTCATGGTGTCGCCGTCGATATGGAATGATGTTTGGCCGACCATCACCATGATGAAATGATGAAGCAAAAAGCAAGGCATCTTGCCCTGCCTCCGCTCCACAACATCATCATCCACACATACACGTACGCCACATCACGTGCACTGTGCTTCCCGCCATTTTTGCTCCACTTGTCACCTCCTTCCCGCCAATTTCGCTACGCGTTCATCCCGCTATTTTTGCCCCCACGTGGAAGTGTCATGATGGAAGATGATGGTCGGTGGTCCACAACATTCAATCAATGAACCGTCCTATCGCCCTTCAATGCAAATCAATATCATAAATATTGCGGATGAAGTCCCAATTTGAATTTCAAGGTGTTAAATTTGAAATAATTTGGATTTAATTTTATTTTACTTTATTGTCGATGCAAAAATGCCACTCTCGCCATCAACCACGGAAGAACCAGCCTATCTTCGTGATGATCCAGGGCTTGCATGCCTCGCCTCACAACTGGAACGAATCAACAAACAGATCCAATGCCTCGATCAATTCAAGAAGAAAATTATTACAGTAGCCGAAGGACAGTGCAAGCAAGTTTGGCGTCCACTCATTGGACGATAGTTCGAGCAGGAAGTAATGATCTCAAGGTAGTTGAGGTATGCCTCCATGATTCAATGTCTCACGGCGTCCGGTTGCTTCCGAATTGCTGTGTATTCTTCCCATAGCGGTATGTAACGCATCAGCTTTGTGTAAGTACCTCTAGCCACTAACCACCAGAATCATCAACCTTTCCTCCAGTGTTCTAGGCAACACGACGATTGACAACTGTCTCAACTAACCGATCAACGCAACTTGCCATCTCCTTCTCTTGTCCCATTATCCACTCACGATACGGCTTCATCTTCTCAACATGCACCGCATGATTTACGCAACAATCTCGTAGCATTGGACATATCTTATCCACATCAAACGAGCGAAATTTGAATTCCGACGGCAATGGAACATCCTCGTGAAAGTTCGCAGCACCCTCACAGTTGGTAATGACGACACAACCGGCAAGGGCGGCTTCGCGTGGAAGCCGGTCCATACCAGGGTGGGGTCCAAAGTCAATGTACTATATGAAGGAAAGCAGAATGATAGTGAATGAGTATCAGAATGAGCAAGTAAATATCCGAAGTATGTCACACTCTCTTACCACCTTGCTCCTTCTCAACAAATCCACAACCTCCTCTCCTGTCATACGTTCACGACCACCCACTCCCTTGCCAATGGGAGTGAACCGAATTGAGCTCCCTGCACTATTCGTTCCCCCAGCGTCATACCAAGTATTCGTCCTTGCTTTCTTCCCACCACCTCCACACATTCGACGGATGATTTCATCGGTGTAATGCATCCCCTTGGCAGGATTGTACACCACATCTAAATCTCTAGTGCTGTTGTTGGTATCGCCAGGAGTATTGGATGAGAATGTCGGGGATGCATATGGTATAAACTCTGTTAGACTCAATAGATTGTTGTTGCGACCATCATTATCACAGCCGTCCTCCTCCCCGACGCTCTTCTTCTTCACTCCATATTTTAACTGGGACAATACATACTCTCGCGCATAGGCACTTTGAACCAAATGCAATACATCCCTCCGTGACGCAAATTGTTCCGATGTGTATTGTCCATTGTTGTTGTTTACACTAAGCCACCAAATGGCGATTTGATATTTCATTCTTCTATTATCGATAGTGTTGCTTTCGATATCAGGCTGAAGAGAGTCGATTAAATGTGTCCAACATTCGGGCCAAATGACCAAATCTGAAGAATATTCCCCATCGCTGTCAAGATGGAGTGACGGTGGTCCTTCTCCCTTCCCGATATAATTTAGTGAGGTACATGATCCAGGCAAATGCAATGCCGGTGGAGCAAGATATCTATCATATTTGGATGACCGTGCGCGTGTAGATTGAATGTGTTCTACGGATATTCTTCCTGGTGATTTAGATGTGTTTTCGCGCAAGTAGAGCATGTAGGCTTGTAATGTTGGCACATTCACCGTCGTTGATGTCTTCATATCGTGCTCCGCTGTCCCCCCTTGTTTGTCGATGTTGTCATTTATTACTTGTTGCCTTTTGGATTCGCGACCGAATTCATCATACTCGATAGTGCTAGAAATAGCATTCTCTCTGTTGTTGTGAATGTCGGTGGAAGTATCATTGACTGCAACTGACGCAGCAGCAGCATTATTGTCGGTGCTACTAGATGGAAATGAATATTTTCCAGTATTAATCATGTGACACAATTGATGCAATGCCTCGGGACCACCCGTTTCGGCGAATGCTGGACATGCAATGTAGATTGTACGGACGGGTGTCAATGGAAGACGACGATGTTGTTGTTGCGCCGACGACGCCGCCCCACTTGCCTTGTGGTGGTTGTAGTTCCCGACATCGACATCGATGATGTTGGCGGTGGAGTGGGGCCGTTTTCTGGCCGCCGACGAAGCTCCTTCTGCAGCGTTGACGAGCCTACTACGCGTTGGTGAAGCGGTGGCTTGTTGAGTTGTTTGCTTAAATTGATTTAATAGTGCTGAAAAGGCGGACATGGTGTAGCGTTGTCTAGCGTCTAGCGTAGTGTAGACGCGACGGAAATGGCGACAATGGCGATGGCGATATTATGGCGATGGCGATATTATGGCGATAGAGATGCAGCTCGCGCTCAGCAGCACTTTGTAAAGCAATAGTGACGTCAGCTGACGTCACGCCCAGCGCAAATCATCAATCTCGAAGATCATTCGCGAAGCTTCCAGATGGATCACTCAATCACATTTATTCTCAATCAAGCTCTCTATCTGAGATTACAGTTACGGATTTGCATCTTAAAGTCTTGTCTCCCTATGTTTTAAGTTGCCTTTCTTTGTCTTAACAAAAGTTGTTTTCAAATGTTCCAAAGTGTTCTTGTTCCAATCAATGAATCTCAAAGGATTCTCAGTACCATACTTGAACCTTTCTTTTTGCCCACTCCACGCACTCTGCATAAATTCTTACCATTCCCACGCAAATAATAATATTACCTACGCTCTGGGTCGATGGGACATGGGACCGAACAGTTTGGTAACCACAATGTGGGAAGAACTCTCATGCAATGTTGAATGTTGAACTATCCTCCCTATTAATTTTCTGCTTACACTACCATACTTTTTGAAATGTTGCTGCTCGTATTTTTGCCACCTTCATTAGCTTGGAGGTTGGAGTTTGAGAAGGATTCTCATAATATCCCTGGCTGCTTGGACTCTGAACTGGACTTCCAGACGATCGTAGCGACTTCATTTCATAATCTCGAGTGACGATAGAAACATACATCATGACAGTAACATTCGCCGAGCAAAGCGAGATGTACATTATTGACAGCCTCCTCGAGGTTGCAGATCCGGACGATATATGGTTCACCAGAGAAGAATTGGGTTCATTCAAGTCTGATGTTGTAGACCACATCAGATGGGTTCGTTTGCAGAGGGGCCACTTACTACCGGCGGATAAGATCATTGGTCTCGAGAGGTTTATCTCCCGCGAAGTCACTGTAGAGAACCAACGGCGGAAGAATACGCTCATGCGAGAAGTTCTGAATCCTACTGCTGCCAAAGATCCTCTGCCCGATAAATACGATCATGCAGATCGTTTGGCAAGAATATCAGCTGCGAATAGCATGTGGGAACGAGCGCGAGCTCGAATGTCAGCAATGTTGTTGGAAGAAGAGCTAGTTTGCGAAGATCTCCTCAAGATCATCTCGAACTCTCGTCGATAGTTCTCTCGAAGTAGATTAGTAGTGTATTAGAGTGTGTTTCATAATGGTAATTAGCACATCGTTTCATCGAATCTTACCCCAGGCTTTCATTCTCGATCTGTTTGTTACACCTTCTATCAAATTTTCTCCTCGCTGTATCGTGCAGTAGATCCATAGTTGTTGACATCATTCTATATCTCGTATAGCATTGCCACTTCGAAGCAGATTCGTTGCATCTTCTGTTCCATAAGCATCATCGACATTGAATGTCACCCTCGATCTGTTTGAACACAGTACGAGATTGTTGATAACATTCTACCTCGGATTATTGCATCAGGTCTTGTTCATATAGTCTGTACTTTCACGATCTTGGCTGCCAAAGAAATCGCTTATCGATGATGAAAGGCGTGCATTCATTTCCAAATCCAGCTCCTCTCGAATTGCCCCTGCATATCCCTCCACAAATCGACTCAAGAAACTCTTACCATTTTCCTTATTGGATTTTTCTTCCATCTCTCGCAAGATTGCATCCTCTTGTATCGTCGCCTTGAGTTCCTTCTCTAACCGCTGAATACGAGCCCTACCCTCTGGAGATATGGCTGGTTTGTATCCTCCGCTTTGTAATTCTTCGGCGGCAGCTATCTGTTTGACCTCCCGTGCGGCAATTTCTGCCAGCCTCTTGTTCCGCCGGGCGTTACGCATCCCCTCTCTTACTCGGTCGAGGGTGAGAATGAGCGTTCGATTAGGAACCGTGAATGCTAGGTAATGGTTACCCAGAAATCGACCTGGTCTGATAAATGCACTGATCTGAAGGAAGCGAATGAAGTGGCAAGATTAGACAAATCTCTGGCCAACGCATGTGTGCAATAACGATTCATGACCATATTCCTCACCTCGAAACGAAGTTTCCCATCTTTTATTGTTATACTCTTTATCTCATTGTCCTCTCCCAAGTTGAATCCGTCCATATTATCATTCTTCTTGAGAGGAGAAACAAGTGGAATAAATGTGTACCATGGTTGAAGAACAGGTATTGTGTAACCAAACCACTCCTTACAGGTTGATCTAATACTGATGCGAAATAAAAGGTAGGTGAAATATTAGAGACGTAAGATATCACACGTTGTGATCAGTCAAGCGTTGAGCATACCAACTTACGTTCTCTCCAAATCTTTAGGACATTCAGCGAATATTGCAATCTCCGGTTGCAATAATCCAATAATTCTTCCATTTGCCCTGGTTCCAATCTTTGTCCGTAACTTGAAGCCTTGCTCGATCGGTTCATGCTTGTACCCTAGTGCTTCTTTTATCTTAGCTCTTCCTGTGATGATGAGTCGGTTACGATTATCAAATTGAACATCCTCTAATTTGAGCACCTCAACATCCGGAGCATTTTTGTCAAAGAGTTTCCAAGTTCGGCCATAGAACACCGCTCCATCCAATAAATCACGTATGCCTCGCACTCTTCGTCTCAAAGCGCGAGCAACGAGGCGTCTTAAGCCAGCGTCTAGAAGAAATGAGTCGATAATATCATCTTTGTTGAACGAGGCCGTAATTGTGGCTGTGAAGGGTTTCAAGATAAGAGGCCCACCGGGCAATATCTATGTGCACAGAGATACAAAGCGTAAACATGGGTGAATGAGTCCGAGGAGAAAAGTATGATGAAAGATTCATCAATGAATAACTCACCCGCTTCACTCCCGGTATGAACCCAAAGAATAAACGACGCAAATCTAGCTTGAGTCCTTCTAATACAATGCTTCCTTCTCCATAGTCCATTGAACCCCAAAACTCGTCACTTGAAGTCACGTCGATAATGTTGTTATCAACATTACCAGCTGGAGTTGTTTTGGGTACGGTGGTAGTCGCATTGCTTGATAATAATATCTCATCGCCATTTCCACCAAACATTGAAGAAAGCCAACCTCCCTTTTTCTTCTCACCTCCCTGTTCATCACGACCTAATGCATCCATGCTGTCCCTCTTCTGTTCCTGCAGTTCCTCTCGTATCCGTGCCTCTCTCAATGATGCCATATCTTGCACCATTGCCTGATATTCATTCCTATCCACGACACCATTTCCATCAGTATCATACAATCGTACAAGACGTGATGCCAACTCGGTCAAAGTCTCCTTCGAACGCATGACGAACCTATTCCCACCAATCAATGCAGCCATTTTCAATGCCTGTGCCAGCTCATTCTCATCAAGCGCCCCACTCTTGTCTACATCAATGGTGTCAAATGCCTCATTGGCCGTGGCGGGGCGGCGGGTCTTCTCCAACAACGTAGTCTTTGTCGTCATCGTCGAGGAGGACGAATCGAATTCCGAGGAGACAAACCCTCCCATGCGCAATTGTCGAAAGCCCAACCGTGAAAAATAAATTTTGATGGAATGCACAGTCTTGTTCCAGGCTGGAGTATTGGCATCGGCTTCTACCTTGACATCGAGGCCTTGTACCTCTTCTGCCAAGGCCATGATGAGACCGCTAATGAGACGGGCGGCGAAATTGCCATATTTTGTTGGTTCCTTCTTGTCGATGATGTTGTTCTTGACCACTAATCCAAGATCATCTGCGGTTATGTTGTCAATGCTAGAGGCACCATTCTTCGATCTATCTTCAGCAGTAGAATCCACTTCTCTATCACTCTCTACATCTTTCTCCCTCCTACAAACGAGGCCTGCCCACCACCGAAGGAAGGGGTTATTGTCACCCTCGCCTCCTACTCCCCCTGGAGCAGCAGCAGCACTCTTCGTTGCTGGTGTTGTGACTAATCCCTCTAATAAATTACTCAATAATTGCTCCCTATGCAACTTCCCCTGCACTTCCAACCCGTGGCGTAATTGAGACTTGAACCGCACCCCCTCATCGATGGATCGGGCATTCCGTTTGGCCCAAGAAGTCGATGACGACAACGAAGTTGCATCTTCTCCGTCGCCTTCATCTGCTTCCCCTTGACTAGCCTGCTTGCGCTGTTGCACTTTGTTCCCAGTGGTAGAATCTTCATCCCCTAGAGTTGCTTGATGCTCATGCTGTTGTGATGGATCGGCGTAGTAGTAGGGAATTGCATTATTCTCCTCACCAGGATCATGCAACATTGCATTCTTCTTCTCTATTGAAATACCCCGATGATATCCATTCACTTGATGTTGTGCACTGCCATGTCCATTGACTCCTCTATGCAAATTGACATCGCCATTTATTAAACTCTTGTCTGTAATTGTGGTAGCAACGACTACAGGATCTTTCCGTTTTGAATTCTTGTTCAAAGGAGCAGCAGCATTGCTGTCAGCTTCTCCTCCGTCTCGTATCCGTCTTGCCCTACGTCGTTTCAACATTGAAAATATAAATGCATGATGTTGTTCTATTGAATTTGAAGGGGCGATTGATGATTGCCTACAATAAGTTGGGGGTAATGACGCCGATGGCAACGATTGACATCTTGCATTCAATGATATTGATGATGAAGTTGCCATTGCCATTTCCGATGGTAGCAGCGAGAGTAAGATGCAGCAGAGAGCATTTCGAAGTCGAATTGTCGTCCGTTTTCGAACTGTGAATATCGCTGTCGATGAAGCCGCCGATGCCACTGACGATGATGTCGGCACGCAGGGTGATCTAACTGATCCCTCCATATCTACTATTGTTTCCATGATATTGAAACAGACTCAGGGTTTATGGAGCTGACGCTGTCAGGCGCTATGAGGTATTCAGTATCGTATCTCTAGAGAGAGAGTGCCGTCCGATCGCGATCATGGTCAAGCCCTTTTCTTGATGCGTCACAAACACACACAAAGCGGTGAGAGGTGAAGAAGAGAAGATGACTTGGCGGGAGATGTGTTGATTCTACTTCAACCTGCTTCAACTTACACGTGGCAGATATTTACTCTTTATTTGGCGGGAGATGTTGACTCGACTAAATTATCTTACACGTGGCAGGAATTTGGCGGAAGATGAATTGACTCGACTTCGTACAGTTAAGAGTACTTACACGTGGTAGACGACAAGAGTGGCGACTGGCAGAGATTGGCAGAAGAGGAGGAGGCAGAGGAACATTATCGTCAAATAGATATCCATCATCTTTACAGATCTATAACTGTGCAAGACGCTAATAGATGTACTTCGTTCCCCATCTTTCATTCGAAGATAAGTCCATTTCTGTTGTACCATCCACCCGCCCTGGGCAGAAATGAAGAAGCTAGCACTTCTCCTCCCGCAGCACGGTTTGAAGGTGATAAGACTTTGTCTTTGCCGTCGGTGCCTTCTTTCTTCCGTATTTCACAGTCAAATTTCACACGGACCGTTACTGCATCCTTTCCATTACTTCGATATGCTGCAAAATGCAAATGAGGTTCAGGGGTAAACCCTACATTCCCACTCCAGCATAGCAATTGTCCTTTCTTCACAACATCTCCTACTTGGACAAGGCAACTGTTGGTTTGAATGTGAACAAACTCGACGTATAGTGCATCTCCCGCTTTAGGTTGTTGTTGCTGTTCGACGATGGCTCTGTCATTTGTTGAAGTTTGACTTTCGCCTCCATTTTCATCAACCGCTTGTACCATTATAGAATTCCAATAGAACATATTCCGCGCTGCGATACCGCTAACTTCCAAAACATTGGTATCGTCCGACGAAGTCGTATTCCCTCCATCGCGAACTTCAACCACCTTCCCATTCACCGGAGAGTACAATGGAGTGCCAATGGGACAAGCAAAGTCGACGGCATGATAGTTTCCATGAAAGAAATGTGTTAATTGCCCATTTTCGGATTGTGTGCATTGATAAGCAGGCGTAGTGATATCAACGTCATCACCATCATCATTGGAGAGTTCTCTACCACGAGCAAATGGGAAATGCATGAAATATGGATGTTCATCGTCTGTATTTGGATGGTACGACCAGGCTTGGATATCCGATTCGATTTCAATCTGAGACCAACTTGTGATTGGCACTTTCTCATTCGAAGTAGATGATGCTAGTATTTGTTGGTTGGGCGCCAATGAACACAAGTGAACATATGTTTGAGGTGGGCATAGGACAATGAATGTCGTGCATTTCCGCTCTTGGGTGGTAGTTGTTTGGGTGGTGGATAAATTCAGTCGATTGTTTTTTAAGGGACGCCCCCTCTCCCGTAATGCGTCAAGTCCGTCATTCAGGCCGTCATCGTCAACTCCATTGGAGGAGTCGACAGTCGTCTTCGATGATTTACCAGACTTGAGAATGTTTCCCTTGGCATCACACAGATCAACATCAAATATCGAGACGATGTAAATCTTGATTGTATCTGGGGTGATATTGGTCAATGTCAATGTCATCGTTCGATCACCATCGTCATAATAGTCATCCTCCTCGTCCTCCTCCTCCTCATCGTCAAACACGCCATCATACATCGCGATTTCAGGAAAATTTAGTAAATCGCTAGGTTCATACTCCGATGGATCAAAGTGTTCAATTCCTAGTAGCCATGGATGTTGCTGCATTGCACAATTGTACATGTCTTCTTTACATTCCAAGCACGAAGCATGCAATGCTGAAATGTACGGTGTAGTAGTATTAGCAGTATTTACGCCGCGTGCTTTGCCCCTCTTGTCCTTATTATTCTTGGGTGGTTTGAAGTATCGAGCAATGCTTGCAATATGACATCCCAAGTCAGCGTAATGGAGACACTCGTCGGCGATTGTCCAAAATGTTGACGACATGATGGCTGTTTAATGGTAATGTCAAGCCCGACAGCACTTCTTGTTTTGCGGCATAGTAAGATCATATACTAGATGTAGTGAGATTTTCGAACCAAAGACACGAAGTCGTACTCCTCTAGAGCAAGAATAGACGAGACACAGTTAGATAGTACATCGTCGAGTGATGGGCGCGACAGATGACAGAAACACGTGAATGACGCTCGGATGGCTAGTTGTTGATGGGGACGATTTCTGGAGCGGTGAGAAGCAAATGGTGAGAAAGAGTGATACTTTGCTGAAGCGTGACAGGAAAGATTTGTTTCTGAATAGTTCACGGGCGAAAGAGGTGCGAAGCTTGGTTGATGATGACCATCTCAGATTGGCATCTATTGTAACATTGAAATCACCGTATCAGTGTAATAGATACCGTCTCAGATCAACGTCTCTTTTGATGCCACATCAACAAAGCCAAACAAATACTCCTACTCATAACTTTAGGGTTAGATAGTTTATGCACACTTTTCTTTCCGCCAATTTTCTCGCTATCGCCTCTTATCGCCACAATCATTACCTTCCCGCTATTTTTGTGACTTTCCCGCCTCATCGCCTCCTTCCGATCCACTTCTTCTCCCTTCTACTACCTAGGAGTACGTTGTTAATTACTGCAGGGACTTCCTGGTTCCTGGTAATTACCGCTTTTTGGGACGATTTTTACAGGAACCATGGTTACTGTTACCCAGTAATCTGCAGGAACGTCTACAGGAAAAACATACTGGGCTACCTGCAAATCCTGTTTTGCATGTTGTTTACTGCAGGAGCTTCCGGGTTCCTGGGGAATTCCTGTGGCCCAAAACCACAGGAAGGAACGGCGTTCCTGCAGGAAATAACAACCTCTAGACTACTACTACCTCTCCGTCTCCGCCACACATCCACCACTCACCATGACGTTGTGGTCATGAAGGAGTAGGAGTACATAATACTATGAGCATGACCATGCACCCAGCGATTTAGAGTATACGAACAGTAAAGTTTCAAAGTCAAGGCAGGGAGAGTCTCGTTCGATTGAGGGAGAAGGGAGACTGGTGGCGGCTGAGTGCGGCTTGTGCTTTTGCTGTTTAGGTTGAGCCTACGCAAGCCAAACTCTACGCAACTCGCATGATCAAGGTCCAGAACCTGACATAATCGAAAATAGACAGCTGGCAATGACTCCACCCGCATCTTGTCAATCAACGCAGATGATAACATCCATCAGTTGTTGTCAGCAGCGACACAATGGCAACGCACACCATTGCCATCGCCATCGTTCCACAAGATTGAAGCGGATGCTGGCACTACCACCACCTTATTCCAAGACAAATCAGCTATTTGCACACAATGTCACCCATCGCTATGGAATTACCTCCATTATTTGCATTGTCGTCATGTTCAATTATTGCGGCAGTGGTTTCATCTCCGCTCTAACAACAAAAAACACTTGCTTTCATGCATCAAATAATTTCAATTATATTTATCAAGTGCGGCGACAGCACCACCATCGACGACAACAACTACAATTCAAAAGAAGCCACAGATTATCAAACAATTATTTTTCACGTTCGTATCCAGTATTGTCGCGACGACCGCCATCATCATCAACATCATCAGCATCGATGGACGATGGAGATGGGGAGTCAGTGGAGGATGAACCCATGCTGGAGAGATCCTCTGTCGACAAGTCTGCCAAACAACAACAACAACGATTTGCATTCAACTTTAACTCGGCGGTTCGTAGTACCACACAAACAGAATCAATACTTCCAAAGATGATGAGAAAATCAACCACAACAGCTACCGTTTGCAGTGACGAAGCAGGAGCCGAAGGAGACAGAGAGACATCAGATGGTACAATTCCTCCACAAGTACTGCAATCATTCGCTTTGCTACTACTCTCTCAATTCATCCTCTTTCTTGGGGTTGGAGCCATCGTCCCAATTTTACCAATCTATGGACAGAGCATTGGATTGAGTTCTACATATAACGGCGTGGTGATAAGTGCCCCTGCATTGGCATTACTCTTTGTTAGCAAGTTTGCTGGAAAATTTGCTGACACATCTGGTAGGAAACTTGCTATGATGAGTGGAATGGCATTCATTGCCATTGCTGATGTTGGTACGGCATGTTCCAATAGTGTATTGACACTTGTTTGTGCTAGATTGGGTGTCGGGATAGGTCGGGGATATGCCGAGGCCGGAGAACGTGGGATGCTCAACGATTTTGCCAACAGAGTACCATCCTTACGAGGTCGAGCACTAGCGTTCCAACAGGCTTGTGTGGCTTTGGGTATCGCATTGGGAGCACCCCTGGGAGGGCTCGTGGTGGAAGTGTATGGAATTCGAAGTGCATTCTTGTGTGTGAGTGCGGCAGCTGTGGTTGCAGTGGCCATTTATTCGATTCTACCTGAGACTAAAGTTACTTCAGATGATGATGAGAAGAAAGAAATGGAGAATCTGATCAAAAGGAAGCCGAGATCTACGTCAGTAACTGCATCTTCATCGTTGACAAATGAAACTCAGAGTCGTGACGACGCTGCAGACTGGAAAAAACTACTGACAACCTCCACATGGAGATCACTTGCATTGGCTCAATCCGGCGCTTCTTTTGGATATGCTTGCAAAATTGCCGTCGTGCCAATTCTAGCTAATGAATACCTGGGAGGACCTACTGGTGCGGGTCTTTTGTTGTCGGCAGCTGGACTTTCTGGATTGATCGGTGCTCCTCTGGGTGGGTGGCTGTCAGATGTGGTGGGATCTCGTGTTACGGCAATCCTAGCTGGATCGTTAAGTGGTGCATCATTGGCTTTGATCCCAATCGGATTATCTCTATCAACAAATACGGATTTTATCAGGTTGTCCACAATGGGTGAGAGTAGAAGCAATGGTGCTGAAGCATTGTCATCGACATCGACAACTTCATCATCGCTATTGGATGGAGTATTTTCTACTTTGACAAATTTTTGGCAAAGCCATAATTCATTAATATCAGCCGAACACTCCCCCGGCGCAGCGGCCTTTACGGTGCTTGTTCTGTTATGGAGTATGGGAGCTAGTGCCCAAGGACCGGCACTTACAGCGCTGGCGCAAGAAAATGCCCCAGCTGGGTCCGAGGCAACTGCCCTGGGGCTGCCGAGGGCGATGGGTGATGGAACTTATATAATAGCGCCACTGATCCTTGGCTATGTCTCGGATAAAGTGGGAGCTACCATTCCTGGTATATCATGTACCCTTGCAGGCGCGGCGATCACTGTAGGGAGTTTGGCGCTCCTATTTGCTGTCGCCTCAGAAGCGGACGAAAATCAATGCAATGAAGAGTAGGGGCACTAATTGAAGTTCTTCTATGCCTGAGCACTAGGTCATAAAAAGAAATAGTAGCTATGTTAACGACTCTATTCTCAACTTCATCTGCTGGATGAAAACAAATCATTTATTGGACCACCACAACTCGGCTGCATCGAGATCTCTATCACCATCGATCTCCTTCATATAAATCTTACTTTTCCGCTTCTTATTGTACATTGCTTGTCTGCTCGGTGGTAAGCTCTTTTGAAAGGGTACGACGATAGACAAAGGATTAGGTAACTAGTTGACCATCAACACAACTTTCCATATCCAAACTTACCTCGACAGGGACTTCTTTGAACCCTCGTTCAACAAACCACTCCATGGTTTGTGTACTCAAAACGAATACTTTTGATGCACCAGATTGCAGTGATAATCGTTCGAGATATCCAAGCATTGCATCACCTCTCCCACCACGTCTGTAATCCTTGCTTACGACTAGACATCCTATTTCTGCAAAACCACCTTCGAACCTCTTCAACTGACCCGTCGCAACAATCAATTCATCACGTGTGTAGACGTAGTAGCTCAGAATCTCCTTCTCCAATGTGCTCTTCGGTCGTTCTACAAGCGTGCCACTTCGAACCAGCGGGTCAATGAGTTCGTATATTCCCGACACGTCATTGACATCGGCCCGGCGAATTCCTTCATATATATCACGAGAAATTAAGGTGCCGCATCCGTCACGGGTGTATAACTCTTGCACCAGTGCACCATTCTCGGGAGCAAGGATGTGCGCTCGCTTCACTCCCTTTTCCAAAGCGACCATGGAGTATCCAACCTTGATGAGGGTTTCCATTGATCCGGGTGTGTGCAACGCTGATTGCTGTGGGGAATCATGGTCCAAATCAACAAGGGCGAATCCCTTTGGATGTATCCGCATCTTGTAATGTGCCAGCAAGTTCTTAGCATCGCTTACACGCAGGTTCTGCACTGGCTTTTCGGTGAGTTTGTTTTGAAAGGATGTGCCATGGACGTTGAAGTAGATGATCTTTGATGCACTCAAGGCCCCAGCTACAGTGGCTGCGAGGAATTCGGAGTTTACCTGTGCAAAGAGATAGTAGGTAAGTATTACAATTGACATTAGGTAGACAAACAATGCGATGTAGCAGTAAGTACACTCACATTGAATATTTCTCCTGAAGGGCTTACGCCAAGTGAAGTTAGGAGGACAATATCATTCGTTTCATGAACTTGTCGGATGCGTTCGATTTCGATCTTTCGTGGGAAGCCTGTCCAGCAGTAATCGACACCATCAACAACGCCAAATGGCTGCAAATCATTCGAAAGCAGAAGCGAACAAAATGACAACATAGTGATTGAAACAAGTAAACGAATGCAAGGGGTTCAATGCCTTACCTGGGCACTGTAGAAGTTACCAGAGACAACATTCCCAACCAAAGATTCCGATCCCTTCACGAGACCACCATGCAATCTCAAACTCTTCGCCAATCGTCTTTCAATCTCAAATCTAACAAAACCTGCTTCCTCTTTAACGACGCGTAAAGTGTCTTCGTCGGTAACACGTATCGACGACATCATCACTGCCCCACCAAATGGTTTCTTCCCTTCACGTTCCTCCTCATCGCCATTGTTGGTGTAATCCCCACCCCTTTTTGCCGTTACCTGTTCATCGCCATTCTCATCTTCGTGATCATTATCCAATCGCATATCAATCTGATGTCGGCATCCTCCGACTAGGACTATTTTCATCCCCAACAACCACGTTAATGCGATGTCATCCATTAACCCCGGAAATCCCTCCCACTCTAACAGTTCTCCGGGTATGTGACACACCACGGTTGTACCACGGTGGTTGGCAATGTAGGATGCTGACCCACGGAACATTTTCACGAAGGGCGCACCACCTCCACCTCCACCTGCTCCTCCTCCTTCCGAAGAGGAAGCAGAGGATGCTGATGCATCGTCCCTTCCTTTGAACAATTTAGCCGCTGAAGACCCGACATTGTCATCGTCATCAGTTGTCATATCCTCTTCATTTGCTTTGACCTTCCTTAACGGTATGATATCTACCGATTTAGGATCAATGGAGAGGAGAGATGTGGACGACGAGGATGAAGAGGACACTTGTCGACTTAAGATGTTACTCTCCCCATTCACAGTGTCTTCGATTCGCTGCTGCACGGCATTGTTGACGAGTGAACCAACATTATCAGCATCGTCGTCGTCGTCGTCATCATTATCTCCGTCAATGTCCTCATCGACAGTGTCCAAATGCAGGAATGAGTCTCTTTCACGTCCTATACCTCCTGCTTTTTCTAGTATGTCGTCATAGTACGAATTTATCCGCATATTCAATTCATCATCCTCTTCGTCATCGACATCGTCATCGACATCGTCATCGTCATCGTCATCTTCCATTGATGATGAAACTCCAAGTTTGAATGCATTATCCTTGTAGAAAGCAGATGCCATTCGAGTCCTTCCATCACGAAAATTCATACTCCCACTACTGTAGTCATTATCACTGTCGATGACGCCCATGGTGGTCCTCTCTGTTGACGACGGCAAACTGCCACGATCACCACCCTCTCTACTGCTGTCCTCCCACACTCTACCACTACCACCACCTCGTGGTTGTTGTTGCCCAACATTATTTCTTTCCTGAATCACATTAATATATCGTGCCCTCTCTTTTCCATCTCTAAAATTTTCAAGACAATGCCCATTCACATCCTCTTCTTCATCACAATAATCCTTGAGATTCTTGTTCTCTTCATATACTTCATCATCATCCTCATCTTCATAGGAATTCATGACTAGTTGAGAGGATTGTTTCAATTGCTGAATTACGTGAGGAGGGCGATAGTTCCGTCTTCGACCGGGAGTTAGTTTGGGAAATGGAATCGATTGTGGTGGTTGCTTTTGCGGTTGCTGCTGCTGCTGCTGCTGCTGCTGCTTTTTTTGCTGATGCTGTTGTGGATCGGTAATTGATTGCGCGGATGATGATTCAGGTAGTTTCTTCTCATTACCGCCACCCCGACGAACACCACGACGTCCACCAGCTCCACCACTACCATCTCCACGATGCTTAATATATTCTTGACTACCACGAATAGCATCTCTAAATCCCTCAGTTCCATAGCCGGGAGTCATACGAAGTTGATGTGCATAATGTTGATGCCGACGATGATTGTGCATGGCCATGGATTCTTCGGTAATGGGTGTCCATGGCAGTTGGGGAAATAGACGATGAATATTTTGCTTGATTCGACTGCTGCTGTGACTGATGCCCCCCCTTTCTCCAGTACTACTGTTGCAATGTTCGTGATTGTTTGAGAAATAGCGTGCAGTAGTACTCAATGTCAATCGCTGTGACGAATGATGTTGTCGGGAGGAGAATGCACAAACTGATGCTGCTGATAATGCTGCTGCTGATGCTGATGATGATGACGCTGACGTGATTTGGGAAGCCACCAACCACCGCCGCGAAGATTGAACATGTTGACGAATGCAACGACCTATGTCATTATTACCAATGCAAAAAAATGTCATGGATGATATTCGTCGTTGAACACTCGATGTCATTGTCGTCGCCGTCGCTGTTGCCGCCATGGCGGTAGAGGCAGCAGCCGCCGCAGCAATTACATTGGCAATGATTGACATTTTCATTCTGGGATACTAGTCATGAATCAGCACCCCCCCTATAAACACACCCTTTTTATTGATGACTCTCTCTCTCTCTCTTTCACTCAGTAGCGTTCAATAGGCATGTAATTAGCGCGCAGAAGAGAATCGCTAGGGCGGCGGCTTCGTCATGGTCTACCCTTTTTTTGCGTCGGGCGTCGGACGATGACGACGATCCTCGAGCGACAGACAGACGAAGAATCTCCGAATCCCCACGCCAGACAGACGAAGACATATTTTTTACCAAAAATTTAAATTTGAGACAGATGAATTTGAATTTGAATTCAAATCTATTCGAATGTTGGGCAGCCGCCGACAACGACACTTCTTCGACATAAACACACATGGGATGGATGTATTAGGTTAGGTTCTACATCTTATGACGAAATTATTGATGGACCCTAATCTCAACGAATATGATACAAACAATGCTCCACAATATTATCCTGACGGGATAACGAGGCATCACTATTTCTTTCTAGCCATGATGACGCTGGACGTCAACTCGACAAGGTTGGCCGGTGTGCTGCGTGTACATTAGCACTCTGCACCGACTCCAGACTCGATGTTGCATCATGTCAGATGTCCGTAACGCCTACGTTCCGTGTCAGAAGTCATACAGTTCTTCAACTTCAAGCTTTTGCAGGAGGCAAACAATTATCGTAACGAAATCGTTCAGAATGTTGTTTGATATGGATAAGTAGCGCGGTAGCGGATTGATGCATGTAAGAGCGACGTAATCTTGTTCGACTTCCTGGACAAACCGAGCACAAGATATGTCGAATGCCGACATGAAAATGTCGACTGGTCAGCAGTAATGTTGATACAATACATCCTAACAACTTGCATGCGATTGTCATGATACGCGCTGAATACAAATATTTATTATGTGTGCTACATTTTTAATAATCGCATAGAAACGGGAGATGCTTCAGGGTTGAAGGAAGCGATAAACACTACTAGCTTCACTCAACAATCTTCCACTTGCACTCTTAACTTGAATATCGAATCAAACAATCATGCGTATCAACATGTAATGCCACATTCCGAATCTGTTTACCATAGTCTTCGAGTGTATCGAAAATGTCGGCGACAAAATTGGGCAACATATAATCCACTGTGCCATCCAAAAACCGAATAAAGTACGTCCCATCCATGCCCAACGATATCTCACAGGGAGCAGCAGCGGCAAGGTCATCCTCGTCCGAGGTAACCCGTAGAGAAGTAGACACTTCCATGCCCACCTCCTTCGCGGTGGCGGCATTCGTCGAATCTTGTAGCATCAAGATATTTTGTAACCCCCGTGGAACATTCTTCCACTTAACGGAGCCATCCTTCCCGATTACAACAAACGACAACGATTTGCCGACGGTGGTGGAGCATGGTGCATCCACTGATGCTGCCTCGGCAACAACCCCTCTACTACTTCCAAAGGCAACTCGATGAACATCCATATCCATGAATATCTTATCCAAAATGTCATCGTTGTTGGTGCCCCACCAGCATTCACCATCGTCGAATTCGGCATAGTAGCACCGATTGTTTCCTGTATTGAAACCTACACCTGCACCACCAACACCAAGTCCTCCTCCCTCCATGGGGAAGAGTGGTCCAGTAGAAAGATACTTGATCGTGGCGGGCTCACGTCCCTCGCGTACAAGTCTCGAAACAAGGTTCGACGGGAGACTATTGCGTACACCCCCTCGATGGAAAATTTCACCATTGTCAAATTTGAGAAAGTAGGACGATACTGCTGTTCGTTCCTCCTGCGAAGCTTTGGTAGTACCCCATCCACCGGTGATGGCACAATGTGTTAGGTATGTCCCACCCTCGTCAATCAATATCGCCGCAGATGGATCATCCACCTCCTCATCCTCGTCAAAAGTAGCTTTCACTTCCACTTGATCGGCTTCACCTCCTCCAAACTTGAGCTTCATTAACGTGAGCATGTCAATCGCGGTAGGATCAATCGAAATGTTGGTTATGGAGGAAGAGCAGGTTACGGGTGGTGCGTACGACGAAAGCTGCGAGAAGGACGAACCCGTCGATGAAAAGGACTGGGAGCCAATTCCATAACCTCGTTTCTTCATGGGTAGTAATTGACTAGAACATTTTTCCACAAGGGAGATGCGAGATTGTGGATCGGCAATAAGCAATGCAATTCCATCGCCACGAAAGTTTCGCAACCGATCTTCGAACTGTTCTTCTTCTGTATTGGTGGATGAAAACGATTGGAATATCTGTCTCTTCGACTTCGGTTTGTTCTTGGTTGATGCGGTGCTCTTATTGTTGTTGTTGTTGGATTGCTGGATGCCACCGTCGTAAGACTCGGTCACCATAAGAGGGAGTATATCTTCCACGAGCCACGTAACAGGTATCGGAGTCTTTAGGATATCATCATCCACCTTCCGACAGCTTCGCACAATGCGATTCAAACTTGTTCGGAATGTTTGATATGCAATAAGTTTGGAATCGTCGTTATTTTCATCACCGTTGTCATTGTTGCCGTTCTCTTTTATCGGATTCGGGTGTTTCTGATGCCTACTATTGCTTCGACCTCCATTACCATTCGCCAACGCGGCGGCGGCACGCTTCCGTTCCTCCTCGGCATCTTCCACAGCTCCATAGAATAATAATTCTAACTGTACCCTATCCTTCTCGAGACAATCAATCTCCTTTAGCAAGTGCATATATTCGTCATGGATGGCACTGTATTCATCCATGGTCGGTTGAACATTTTGCAGTATGTGCGTAACTGCTAACCTATCCAATGAAGATGATGGTGTATCTGCCCAATGATTGTTTGTGTTGGTGTTGATTGCAGGCGGGTAGATTCCTGCTATAGTTGGAGGAGGTGAAATATCAACTACCATATCAGACAATGCGCGATGCCACCCATTCCTTCCAAGGTTCTGAAGCTGCTCTTGTTGCTGTCGCATTCGGCGTTGAGAGGATGTTTCCCCGCTACTTCCGCCATCCGCTACTACTTTCCTTCCTCCCACACCGATGAGGTCCATGATACACCCCCCATCACCCATACCATCATCATCTGCTTCTTCATCCTCGTCTTTATAGAAAAGTGAAAATTGTCTCCCCATCACAGCATTCTCGCCACCACCACCGTTCTCATTGTTGTTGTCATCCTCCTCCAGTGTGGACGACAGCGACATCGATCCATAAATGATCTCGGCGGCATCAAACTCCTCATCATCCTCAGTGTATTGGTAGAAACGTATATTATCATTGATCTTGTTCTCAGTCTTTTCTTTAGGTGGAGAATGTTGCTCTATGGATGCCTCTTCTTCCGCAGTGCAAGCTGCATTATTGGCGGAAGTTTTCCCACGAGGTCGCAAATCTCTTTGCAATCCTTTCCTTTTCCCTTCCCTCTCCGAAGAAAGAACACGTGTATGTTGGTTCGTTGACAATACGAGACGGGTTAAGCCCGTGTTGTTGCTACTGCTGTTGTTGCTGCTTTGCCGACTACGGATGGTTCGTGTGGTGGGACGATAGTATCGATGCATGGGAGGCAGCTGCTGCTGCTGCCACGACGAAGAGAGCAAGGATGTATTGTTCGTTTCGTCATCGTCGTAGCCGACACTGGGAAAAGTGGCAGTATCCTCATCGGTGGCACTAGCTTCCTGTTCATCAGCACCATCATCTGCGGTATCCACACTGCAGAGATAACGAATGTGTTGAATCTGATTAATGTCGGTTTGTCTTGTCGTTTTTGTCATATTCATTTCCCTTCTATTACTTCTTCCGGTCAACGTCGTAGTTTCCTGTTTCTTTTTCTTTTGGCTCTTTTTCATTTTCATTTGGTTTGGCAGCAACACGGAGGATGCAGTGGCGGTGGTAGATGTGGCGGTACTAGTTGCCAATGACGTCGATGACGATGTGGAATTGATATTCCTCCAAGATTGATGGTCTTCTCCCCCCTCCCCTCGCCCCCTTCGAGGCAATGTCAATGGCCTATTACTACTAACGCTCGCAGTGTTGTTATTATTTGTCGTTGGGGGTGGCTTGTGGTGGCACATGTTGTCATTGTGGTGGGGATAGTTCTCGTAGTCGGCGTCGTCGTCATTATCTTCGTAGTCGTCGTCACGAAGACGGCGATGGCCGGTATTGCGCCTCCTCACACCATGGCGATTGTTCAGGAATATATTCAGCATGGTCATACCAAGATGAACTACCTAGCACCATAGAGGTACTACCTCCTGCTCTACTCGTTTGATGTCATGGCTCCATGCCTACCATACTTAGATACCATGATAATTGCGGTTGGAAGACGACTGTGCCTTGCTTTGCTTGCTGCGGCGTCGTTCATCTTTCTGGTGCAGCTTTCTTGACTTGAGAAAGGGAAAATTGAATTCGAATCGAGTCCTATCCTCGCCACCCAGATATTGGACTTTCGAGACTTACCGGACTAGTATGTACAACGTAAATATACGTAGGGGCTATTAGGCTAAGTATTAGGGGTAGGAGTGAGAACGAAAGCGAGAAGATGAGAAAGAAAGCGAGAAGTTGAGAAAGAAAGCGAAAAGTTGAGAAAGAGAAATGTCAATTGAACATCGCCCAACACGATTGCTTCCAAGCACTTCCAACAGCTTTCAGCGATACTCTCACTCAAAACTCACCAAAAAAGGCAAAAACTGCGATTAAGAAGTTCCACAAAGTTCCGGAAACGAAGGCGCTCCTGTCCACGTCATTGGTCATACATGATGTCTCGGTACAATAAGGTCGACAGTCTGAGCAGAAATCGAATCGCCACAGAGTAGGAAAAAATAAGAGACACAATCTCAAAGGGAACTATCTAAGTTGGGAGTGACATGTCACAATGCTTTCACGTATTAGCGAACACCTGCGACCAGTATGAGAGCGAAAGCTAATTGGAAAATCCGGCAAACCGCAACCCAAAACATTCGCACCTCAACTTGTGACTGAGCAGGCAGGATGTGCAACAAAGTAGCTTATCGCGCGTGCAAGAACACCAGGAAAATAAAGAGTTGCATCGATCCAATTTAACTTCGATTCGCAACAAGCATGGAACGCTACTATAATACCGGTAGTGACGGCGGCAGTGCCCAAAGCAGCAGCTCTACTCCTACTCCTGGAAATGGCAATGGTGGCGGTAGGACAGCGTCCCGAGTTGTTGACCACACTTATCGAGATTTTTCTAATTACTTGCAACACGCCGGGCAAGTGGATCGCCACAAGAAGGTGGAAGCGAATTTTCCAGCAAAGCTTCATCAAATGCTCTCGGATCCGCAATTTTCAAACATCATTGTTTGGATGGTAAGGTTCAATTTTTGTATAAGTTAATTGTTTCATATGTTTGATCAGAGTCATCGTTACAGACTAATCAATACCGCCATCGCCATTCAATTATTTCCGTGTCGATGTTGCCTCTTATTGCCAATGATACTTCGTATTCAGCCACATGGTAGATCGTGGAGGATCGTAGACAAAGAACTCCTGATGTCTAAAATACACAAGTACTTCGCTCTCAAAAGATTCCATTCGTTCATTCGTCAGTTGAGTGGATGGGGTTTCAAGAGGCTTCATCAACCAGGCCTCGATCATGGCTGTTACTATCACGAATGTTTCCTGCGAGGAATACCTTTGCTTACTTGGTTGATGAGAAGAGTTCCTACCAATACAGGAAAGCCCGTACCGCACATAGAAGGAGAGCCAGATTTTAATGAGATTGCAAAACGACATCCATTACCTCCTGTCATCGAGGACGGATATTACTACCCTTTTCAAGCGGCTGCGAGAGGTCTACAACCGCCATCAGCATCATCAAAGACGTCATCTACAACTTCAGAGCATGCAGCAGCTTCGTCAAGTGTATTATATCCTACCTCAATTTCTCACATGTATTCCAATCATGATCGGTGTGAGAACAATTATTCCACAGCAGCGGATCGAGAGATTTTGTCTGGAGCCGCCAACACGATGACATCGTCGATGTCGCATCTTCATGTGGTTGCGCACGATGCTGCAATTAGTTCAATGTCGTTGCCTTCCAGTAGAGAATCGTCACAGTCACAATTACGAAGTGATGGATCGAAGGCGTCATGCGAAGCAGGAGAGATGAATCAGCAGCAGGCGTGGTACCAAGTTCGAAATGAGGAGAGAATGCGAAATGAGGACAACAACTTGGCCGGCAGCAGCGGAATTACACGAAAGAAATCACCACCACCGGCGACGACGAATGATTACCTGAGCACAGGCGGAGGAGCGGCAAATGCATCTGCCCAGCAAGGAAATTATCAACGGCCTACACCCAATCCATCCCATCATAGCACTAGTACCTTCACCGATGTGCAAAATCTAATGAACCAACCTCCAAAGACGGGCATATCGTCGGAACAGCATAACTTCGTCAATTGTTATCATCCTCCACTGACAGCTTTTCAAGCCACAACACCAATTCCTCCGAGATTTAATGCCCAACATCCAACAACCCCAGCACTGTCACACACAAATTACCAACAGTATCCATATCACGTCGACGACGGCAACACGACGTTTCCAAACTATAGTCTTCCTCCTGGCATTCCCTTTTCATATCCGTACTACCACCATCAGCATAGCAGCAGCGAACATGATGTCCCGGCGTGGTCCTCTCCGACCGCCTACTTTCCACATTTCTATGCACCACCATTGCCACCACCACAACAGCATCAACACCAGCAAGTAGTACCGCCACCGACGACCGACGACAGTTCACCACTCTTTGCGTTTCTAGAAGCACATCAAGACCATCAAACGAAGGAGCAAGGCGCCACAAAGGAAGACGGCGGCGGTGGTAGTGGTAATGAGGGTATGACCGATGAGTTTTCGTTTGATTTCTAGATATAGGGATGAAAAACATGATTTTTTGTCTGGTGTAGTGAGTATTCATCCGCTCGTTGTTGCGCATTTTTCCGATATTGCATCTCTCTGATGACGTCGTCGTGGGCAATCATACCAGTACATCTACTCGAGAATTGTTGTTGCGTATAGAATCACACAAATGCATTCATCAATTTACCGATATCGAATAGAAGACTCTAAAACTCCATTGTCTTCATCGCACTTCGTTGTGTGTTATTGTTGATTTTAGAAGTGGAGACGACGCCTACACCGGCGCGCGTTGAGTGTAGGGTTGGTGTTGACGGATGCCTCATCGCTCATCGCGCCACGCCGACTCTCCATCTTTGATCACAGCGCCCTACGCCAGCCATCACATCGTTGACATTGTTTCATATCAATGGAGTGGAGGATGACGCCATACGAACGATCGCCATGGTGAGAGACGTCGGCGCTCGGCAGTGGGCCGGCTACGATAGCTCATAGAGAGAGAGGATGCGAAGTGCCACGCGGAGATTTCCCGCACGGGTGACTTCCCGCCAAATCATCAAAATGGCGGGAAGAAATTTGGCAAAAATGGCGGGAAGCGATTGGCGATAAAATTGGAATAGCGGGAAACCTCGCTCTCCATCCACAACCATTCGTTTTTTGGAGGCGACGGCGATGTGCAAGAGCATCTATCTAGATATTATGCGCATGCCCATGTGACGACGACGACATCAATAAAGGGTCATCATTCATGCTAACATCTTATAATAATGGACGACGACGCGACCATGAACACCACTCTCGCACCTCCTGCTGCTGCTAATGCTGCAGCATCATCAGCAGCAGCAGCAGCAGCAACGACAATTACAGCCTCCGGTAATATTCTCCCAACTAAAGATCTGTCCGGCGTCGCCTGGACGGGGGGCTCTCTCGTGGGCTCACTCAATCCCAACAATCATGGCTATCGCACCTCGGACGGTCACGGTGGGTACATCATCACAGGATCCAGCAAACGATACAAACGTCTACGTCGTGATGCTGATGGTCACATCATTGAAGACACTGACAACGGTGAAGATGACATTCCTGGAAATATTGTTGTGCAATTCCGTGATATGGAGGGTAAGACTGTGGGGCAGGCAATGGATGTACCGACGAATGCTGGTGGTGATGAGTTGGGAATGTTGATTCATTCGCTTCTAAATAATGATAGTGACGATGATGACAATAGAGCAACTATTCCCTACGCATTCTTCGCCAAGGTTACCAAAACAATCCAAACTACCAATGTCTCGTCTGGCCTACCTGAAACCCATACCACCACTGATGAAATTGACATTACCGACTACCCCACCCTCGCATCTTTCCTACATCACTACCAACACCATGTTTCCACCGAACAAACACTAGAATTAATCTATCGTCCAATGGCATTATTCAAAGTCCGACCAGTCACACGGTGCACTGACACCTTGCCAGGACATACCGATGCCATACTTCATGTATCGTACAGTCCTGATGGACAACAATTAGCCTCGGGGGGTGGAGATGCCACTGTTCGATTTTGGGATGTGAATACTTCCACACCACGCCATACTTGTCATGGACATAAGGATCATGTATTGTGTACGGCATGGAGTCCTGATGGAAAAAGATTTGCGAGTGGTGATAAGCGTGGTTATTTACTGATTTGGGATCCCATGATGAAAGGAGGAGACAAATCATCGGTGGCATTGGGCAACATAAAGGCACATACCAAGTGGATCACCGGATTGGCATGGGAACCGATGCACTCCTCCTCAACTACTCGAGGAGTATGTGAACGTCTCGTAACATCCTCCAAAGATTCCTTGGCAAAGATATGGAATGTCCGCACAAAGCGATGTGAGGCTACATTATCAGGACATTTGGATAGTATTGAATCGGTTAAATGGGGTGGTGAAGGGTTGATCTATACCGCATCTCGTGATCGAACCATCAAGGTTTGGAATGCCAGTGTGTCTGTAGAAAAGGGATATATTGTCGGAACGTTAGTGAGGACATTGGTGGGACATGGTCATCGTGTGAATGCATTGGCGGTATCGTGTGACTTTGTTTGTCGGACTGGTCCGTTTGATCACTATGGAAAGATTGCAGACTTTGACGGCAACAAACACATCCATAAGGATAAGGATTCGGAGGAATGGCGTGAGGCGGCATATCAATCATCGATCGCAAAGTACAAAGCCTTCAAGGGAGCAGAGGAGCCAGAACGCTTAATATCGGGAAGTGACGATTTCACTCTACTGCTGTGGCATCCCACCGAGGGGAAACAGCCGATTAAGCGTCTTACTGGACATCAGCAGGCGGTAAATCACATTGCATTCTCTCCCGACGCACGATTTTTCGCCAGCGCCTCATTTGATAAAAAGGTGAAGGTATGGAATGGTCGATCGGGTGACTTTGTATCGACATTGACGGGACATGTCGGTGCCGTGTATCAGGTGGCATGGAGTTCCGATGGACGATATCTCGTCAGTGCCAGCAAGGATTCGACGGCGAAATTGTGGGAAATACCCTCGGGTAAGAAAGCGAAGGAGACGTTGCCTGGCCATGAGGATGAGGTGTATGCGTTGGATTGGAGTCCGAACGGGTCAAGCGTCGCGACCGGATCGAAGGATAGGAAAATCAAGATTTGGAAACACTAAACGACAACCATAATGGCGCCGTCGATATTATCAAAAGCATCGTCCTTGTGAGTTCCCACATTCTTTGCTCTGTAAACACTTGCGTTGCGAAGGTTATCATTTATGATAAAAGCGGAATAAACATTCCTGACAATGATGTTCTGTCGCAACAATGGAATGAAGACGTCTCCTCCTCGAACCTCAGATGATGATGATTCGAATGCAACTCCTCGGTGAGATTTTCCCGACAAGTTCTTGAGTGTAGTTCAATCAAACACGAATTCACTTGGCTCGGATGCTAACGAACAACAGCGAACAACTTCAACTACTTGTCAACTTGTGAGACAGCGTGTGCATTTTGCTTGTTGGGTCAGTTGACATGAGGTGTATCAGTGAAGATGCTCGGACTGTCTGAAGGATAAATGTGAAGCTGCTGAGCACTTTTTTGTGAGAAGAAATAATGCTGTGATATGATGTGGTGTCACATAACTCCATCAGAGATACGATTAACTAACGGTCGTCCTCCTAAGCAGACCTTGGAGTGCCGTTTGAAATATTGCTATCTAATAGAGGATTTGACATATTCATGTCTCTGCCATGTCCAAATCACACCAGAGATACGAGATCCTCTCATTCTGACGCGCTGCGAACGGATCCAACTCAGTATGATCGTTGAAGAGAGAACTTTGGAAGGTGGTACTGGTTGAAGCTTTAAGGTGTTGAGATGATGTGCTTTGAAATAGTTTGAAATGCTCCATCCAATTGCTTGGTGCATAATCTCCCTTCCCTGCATTGAAATATAGGCGCGTTCTTTCCTAGCACTTCGCCTCAAATTTGAAAAATCGGTGAAATGTCCAGTGGCAGCGGCAGCGGTGGTAGGACATCTCGAGTTGTTGACCACACCTATCGAGACTTTTCGCTCTATCTGCAACAAATGGGGCAAGTCGACAAGCACAAGAAGGTGGAAGCGAATTTTCCTGCAAAGCTTCATCAAATGCTCTCGGATCCACATTTTTCAAACATCATTGTTTGGATGGTACGATACTATCGTTGTATTTGTCAATTGTTTCATTTCTTTGAAATTTGTCCTCATTGCCAACCAGACAACTAACAAATGCAATTACCGCCATCGCCATTCAATTATTGCCATACATGCGATGCTTCTTATTGCCAATCCCTCATCGTATTGCCAATGATCCATCTTCGTACTCAGCCACACGGTAGAGCGTGGAGGATCGAGTACAAAGAACGTCTCATGGATGGTATACACAAGTACTTCGCTCTCAAGAGGTTCCATTCGTTCATTCGTCAATTGAGTGGATGGGGTTTCAAGAGGCTTCATCGACCTGGCCCCGATCATGGTTGTTACTACCACGAGTGTTTCCTACGTGACCTTCCTCTGCTTACTTGGTTGATGAGAAGAGTTCCAACTAATACAGGAAAGCCCATACCACACATTGAAGGGGAACCAGATTTCTATGCGATCAGCGAGTTGTATCCACTACCTTCAATTTCACCTCCTGGCCACTTTAAATTTCCTGCTCCTGTACAGATTGCGACCTCTGCGAGATCGGCGACAGCAAGAACAACTCCTATTACAGAGCCGATGACTTCAGGAGCACCTTTTTGGACGAATGTAGCCGCATCAACTTCTGGCCTGTATTCCCACTCTGCCAAACAACCTCCAACAATTGAGCGAGCCACCGCAATGACATCGTCGATGTCTCACGTTCAGTTGGCTTCGCATGGTACCTTACGGAATTCAACGTTACCTTCAGGCGAAGAATCGATGCCAATACGCGGTTTGACATGCGAAGAAGTAGGAGTAGTAGAATTCGAACAAGGAGTGACGAATTCTAAGCAGGTGTCGTTTGGAGTAGGACGTGAGGATGAAGGTCGTGCAGTTCGAGAGGAAAACAATGAAAGTAGTTCAAGTTCTCATTTGCGTTCGAATGGTTACTCCACAGAATCCATAGCAACTTCATCATCCGCACAAGGACACAATCAATACCAGTCACCACTCTTTCCATATCTCACTACAACCCCTATCGACGGCGAGCGTAATAATATGATGAACTGCCCGTCACATGCCCAGCCAGACTTAACCTCTTCTGAGCAACATCCAAGCACAAATTATACAATACCTGCACCATCCTACTACAATTACTATCAGTATCCATATCATAATCACAACTCCATTCGCTACCATCATCCAGTTCACTACCATCAGCCTTGGCAGCACTATTCATTTTGTAACCTAAGCAGTGAGGGTGGACTGTTGCAAGAATTTTATGCACCGCCGTCTAACACTTACGATGCGAATCCTCTAAATGTTGACGGCGGATACAGCCATGTATTTCCCGATGGGCACCTGGAGCATCGACTGAGTTCCTTCTCTGTCAGCAGCCTATTAGTAGAAGAACGCCAAGATGTCAAGGAACAAGAACATGATCAATCACCTCAGGTCGAAGATAGAGTCAAGGGGAAGGAAGACGATGGCAAAAGAAATAATTAGTCTGACATTGAGAACAACGACTAAAATTGTTGTCGCTTCACTGGCAGAAAATTCGCAAGACAACTCGAAGGGTCAAGCAGTTGGCGACAACACATGTACTAGAGTTTCCGCTTTAGGATTCGCCACTCAATGGTATGTTCAGCAGGCTACATTAGTGAATTAATAATTGAAAGATATCGAACGAATTACAAACGCGCAACGTTCGAACTCAATTNAACTCAATTGCTGCCATCCAACATGATATGGAAAAAGTCCTCAATCATGGGTCCGATTTCCTTTCGACTTGGCGTCACATCTCTCTGATCAAATAGAAGAATATCAAATTCTGTGTCGAATTCAACTGGGACAACCATCTCCTCTAACTGCAAATCAACCTTCGTGTATGGGCTGGAGTTTAAAAGGGATTCAACCAATAAACGTAAATTGACCTGCTGGTCAGTAGAGATGAATGCAAGCTGCCGACGAAACGACTTCTCTTCGTCATAGAAAGCGAACATAATACCCAAAAGCGATATTTGCTCTGTTCCCATGAATGCAAGAGTTGATTCAGCAAACCCATCCTTCTTCATGAACCCAGTTGGCGGCATTAATATGGTAGACACGCCAAAATCAGTAAACTCATCCTGGTGAAAGTACTTGACATCGTATCCCAAAGCTCGTGAGACAGGAATGTCACTCCAAAAATGAGCATCGTACTTGGCGAGCTGAAGCTCGTTAAACAACTCTGTTGTATCTACAGCAATGTCTCCATTCCCATCCGATGTAAGAAAAGTCACTGTCATCGTTACTTTGCTCCAATCAGTATTGACCACCAAATCATCCACAGCAATTTTATCTCTTTCTGTGACTTTTCCAATAGCATCGTCAAGGTTGACAGAATCCAGAAGGATGACTCCGAGCAAGAGGATTCCGATAGAGGGTGGGTAGGGGACACGGTACTGTTCCAGTCGCTCAGCCACGAGTGTCGTCGTGCTCGAAACCAGTGGCTGCCCATCACGGAAAGCAACAATCCTATGATTACCCGAGCACGTCTCCTGGTACTTTCCCTCATCGACATGGTGGTCTACTATTTCCTTCACAATCAGATTCTTCCGAATACTGTGTGGTAGAGACGGATTGAGAGTATTATGGTCTACAAGAGTCATTTTGCTTTGGGAAACTCCGCTGCTCGTAGATTTGCCAACAATATCTTCCAAGTCCTCAATGAAAATGAGTTTATCGGATGCATCATGAACACCAGCCAATTCGAGTACAAGAGCAATATCGGGACGCTCGTGGACAAATGCATACTTGGATATAGCGACCACTGGAGTGACATATTTGCCATGCTCCATCGATTCAATGTAGGCGAGAGTTATCGCACTGATGACAGAATCCGCGTCTCCAGCATCGTTACCTAGCACGAGATGGTTCGAAGGATTTGCTTTATGCTCGATCAAAAATGACTCAAGGCTCTGGGGTGCTTGTATCGAATTTACTTCAAGAGAACCAACGACGAAGATGGACGAAGAGTTTTAGTGCAGTGGAAAACGAGAGCAAAGTGATGGGCACAGTTGAGTCTGGATTAAATGGAATTAGAAACTTAACCGGTAGACTCAATCACTCACGATTTGTGCCGACATCTGCGGGATGTTCTAGCACAGTAGGATCGATTTCACTCCTCAGGAAATTTAATTTCGCAATGAGGTCTACTTCTTTGGCCCAGACTCGAAAATTTTCCCACTGAGTCTCCACTTTTTTCTCTAATTCTAACCGCTCTTCGAGATATTCATTCCATTCCAAGTACTTTGCATAGGCAACGTACGAGTCGTTTAGGTCTCCAAGCATATTCCGAACACTTCTAAGCACGTCCGCGGCCTCATCGGTTTGTTGTAGTAAAGTAAGAGTCGTTGTTGACGGAGCTGCCGACGGCGATGCAGGCAATGAAATTGGTGGCATATAAGACGGCGACGGAGGCACCGAAGCTGATTGATCCGCAGCTAATGATAAGTAGGTATCTCTCACGATTTCGGGAACGATGGAGGAATGAGGAAGGAGTAAATCACCGAACAAATCAAGCTCATCTAAAAAGCTCCGCAATTCCTTTCGTAAATTATGATATATCTCATGAACATCATTTTCATTGTCGTCCTCGTTGTCCATGTCGGCTTCGCCCTGCTCATCATCTTCCAATGAGGAAGTAGTCGTCGCCGTCGATGAAGTTACATTCGTCGTCGTTTCATTAATTGTAGAGATGACATGTTCGCGTGTAAACACATCGACCAAATACGCCTCTGCCCTTCCTAACTGCATATATCCCAATCGGCCTAAAACAGATGTGGCCTTGTCTACCATACCGTCGGGCAAATCATGTTCGGAATGGACTGATCCCCAAAACAGGTGGGAGGAATGGGAGTGAACATAGCGACAATGATGATGACTTTGATGCTTCTTTGCTATCTTCCGTGTTTGGCACGGCAACGACAGATACAAACTTATATGACGTCGATGCTTATCCACAAAGGTCATGAACTCATCATGCCATTGCCATACTTGAAGTTGATATTGAGCTAACTGGTCGGGAGAATGCATAATTTTGGCATGATCGAGATCTTGAAAGTCACCAATGAGAGTGTAGCCCCGATCTAGAGACTTGCGCAATGTGTACCACAGGTCTTTGATTTTGGATCTACTCTCGAGAGGTGGCGGGCGACGACGTTTCGTTCTCAACATCCTCTCAGTGTCGACTCCACTGTTGCGGTAGTTTGATTCTAACATCTTATCGGTTTCCAATCCGACCTTCTTCCATGGTTTGAAATGCATTATCAATGCTGCATCATCATGCTTTTTGACATCGTAATTATCCAAAGAAGACTCTGTCGGGTATACCGGAGAGAATGCATCCAGCATGTCCCGCGTCTTCAGCATGGTCTTGCGCAATTTGAACACATCCCCCGGCATTACCGATGTGGTCAGTGTAATGGTTGTCGTCGTTACATTATTAACCTCATCAATTGATGTGTGATTGGTGATGGAAGGTTTGATTGTGGAGATGCACAAACGGACAGTCTTTTGAAAGTAGGTGGGGAGCATCATGCTGGCAAGATCTGCAAATTTAATATCGGGTGGAAGCGAAGTAGATGAGGTGTCATCTTCTTGTTGTTGCTCATCACTGTCAACTGCTTCTGTCTCTTTTATGTCGTTGTCAACTTTAGTGATGTCGGTGGCATTGTTGTCTTCGTTGTCACCACTCTCGTTTTCTCTCGATTCCTCTTCTCCTCTATCAGATTCATCATAGCTTCGGCGGTAAATTGGTAGAGTCGACATAGCTGAATATGCGGCATGATGAGAAGATGATGCCCATTTATTCCGACTGTACTTCAAAGTAGCATCAAAATTATCATTATCATCGTCACCACTTGCATTCCGCAGCTTGGTGGTGCCCTCCCTCAACTCGGTGACATGGGTCAAATCTGAAAAAATATTTGTAGTGTAGAATTCGACGGCTGGTTCTTGCATGAATACTGGAAGCCAAGTTGCCACTGCCATTAGAGAGAATGCTAATGTGGCGATGATAAGTGATCGGTGGGTATTAGTGTTCGTAGTAGTTCGAGTTTGAAATCCGGGAATGTGGTTGTGGCTACTAAACGAAGAAGATCGACGACATTGTTGTTCCTGAGTGTCCAGCCTGGGAGACGCCGAATCTGCTCGATTTTTAGAAAGAGGAAGGCTTCCATAACTCGTCGTCGCCAACATCTGTTGTTCACAGATACCGTCCTGATCATAACCACTACTGGGTGGCGGCCATGAAGTGTATCCCCTTGGAGGCCAAATAATGCAATGGTGCATAACACTATCGCTAAGGAGACGACAATGGCTGCTAATGCTACTAGTCTGGCTAGAATCATCGCCACTACCACCCTCACCCTCGTCGATCACGGGGAGAATAGACGAGGATTTTGATTGTCTTCGCATGTGCCGCGGCAATGACATCTGCGATGGTAATGACGTTAACGACGACGACG